>OX463779.1:32764702-32927202 GCA_949825025.1 Siphlonurus alternatus
AGAAAACCTAATAATTACACTATTTCACATAAGTACATTGCATTTTTGTTTCTTCGGAGCAGCACCAACTAATAATTCTCCAACACCTCAATCCATGTCAAAAGTCAAAAGAACGTTCTTTGATCCATGTTGCGTTGTTATTGTTTGTTAGCAGCTGTAGGAGTACCAACCTAAAATGATTATTTTTTGACATTTCCAATTACGTTTATTTCTAGCATATCGCCTACTAAAAAAATACTGCTTACAACTGCAATACTTATTAACCTGTTTTTATGCTTATTTTGTAACATTCATTGTATGCAGAGCAGTATTGACTGAATTAAATTTAACATTGTTAGTTCCTATAGTGACGTCATAGACGCCCGTTTCAAACGTCAGCTAGCCTCTCGCGCGCTTCCGAGGCGACGAGCGCCACCTACCGGATAACCTCTCTATATAATCCTATGATGCTACCACGACCGAAGTGGCAGCAGACAGTTCCCGTTACCAGCTGACTGATTTTCAAAACACGTGCGTCAAAATTTCCAAAGAAGTGAAAAGAAGATTTGTTGAAGAATTGAAGCATTGAAGATTTGAATCAAACTTGATTGGCGTTGATTGGTGATGTGTGATGTGGGCCGGGCTTTTCCAAATTTTAACTTTATTTATATTTTTGATAGACAGTCAAAATATTGTCAAATGTACTTTGTCAAAAAGTGACAAAAAGAGTAAAGATGTCAAAAGTTTCAAAACTTATGTAAGTATTTACTGTAAGAGGCTGCTTACTTGTTAGATTCGACTGTTGATGCCTAGTTCACTGAATAATTCAAAGGTATCATACTGTACATGTTTGGGTTGACCCATGTTTGTACTGTATAATGTGTATCATACAGTATGCATACTGTATATACAAACAATTAAATGCAGTATGCACATCACATCATCGCAATGCACTACACTTTCGTTCCCTCCCCCCCCCCCCATATTTTTTTCCTGTTAGTTATAGTTATAGTTAGAGCGGATCTTGGGGCAGCAATTGTGGTTATATATATTTATTTATTTATTTATTTTTATTTTGGAACTTCTTTTTGGTTGTACAAGACAAACATATGTTCAAGTCAAAATTGGACAAAATACAACATAAAAACATCAAACTTAAACACATTTACATAAGTTATTTAACACTATCAAACACAATCACTGACAATAATAATAAAAACAAAATACAAGCCAAAGTCACCATTAATACTGATAAATTTTAGTTTATGTGGAACATATATATATATACATATATATATATATATATACATACATATATATATATACATACATACATACACACACACACACACATATATATATATATATATATATATATACATACACATACACATATACACACACATACATATATGTATATATACATATACATACATATATATATATCAGTCAATACAATGTATATGTAAATTTATAATTTTGTTTATTTTATAATCCTGATAATACTTTTTCAGACATTTTATTACTCTCAAAAGCTTTAATAGAGTAAAACTCTTTATTGATCAATACATTCTTTAATTTTGTGCGAAAAAGTTTACTGGTTTTTATTTCTTTCAAACATGCTGGTAAAAATTCATAAAATTTTGCTGTTTGATACATTGCACAGTTTTTGAAAAATTGTGTGTTATGTCTTTCAGTAACTACATTCGATTTATTCCTAGTATTATAGTCATGATAGCCATCATTCTGAACATAAAAATTTGGATGATTTTTTTTGAATGAGGCACAATTTAAAATATAAATGCAAGGGACAGTTAACATTTTATTAGCCTTAAAATGTGAAACACACGACTGTCCTTTTGGTATTCTTAAAATCGTTCTAAGTGCTCTCTTTTGCAAAACAAAACATCGATTCAATAGTTCCGATTTACATCCCCAATTTATTATGCCATATGCCAAATGTGGATAAACATACGCATAATATATGGTTAGCAAGGTTTCATGAGATACATGATTCCTGATTGTATATAACATAAAATTGGCCGAATTTATCTTCTTACAAATCGCATTTACATGTAAAGACCAATCCAAACTTTCATTAATGTGTAGACCAAGAAACTTAACAGACTCTGCTCTTTTAATTGTTTTCCCGGCTAATTGCAACAAATAACTATTCAAAGGGATTTGTCTAGGGGAATGAAATTGGATGTATTCGGTTTTAGTTGAATTTAATATTAGCTTATTATTTGTACACCATGTATGTACCTCTTCAATAGTAAGTTTAATCTTACGAATTAATTCATCTTCGGCTTCTGCTGTGATTATAGCTGTAATATCATCAGCATACTTTACTAATACCGCATTTTTGACATGATCTGATAAGTCATTTGTTCCTGTATTAAACAATGTGGCTGACATTTTTCCTCCTTGAGGAATTCCAAGTGTAATCGGTAATTTGTCTGATTTATATGTAATATTTTGGCCGTTAGAATTTGAATTTAATTCAACATATTGTTGTCTGTTAGTTAGATATGAATCTAATAGATTACGACTCGAAACTCCTATTCCCATGTTATCAAATTTATTCAATAATACATCTTTATTTAGACTATCAAACGCTTTAGATAAATCAAAAAATATTGCAACGCAAAATAGTTTATTATCTATTGCCATATAAACGTGGCTTAAAAGATCAAATAGTGCTGTATCAGTAGAACGGTCTTTCAAGAATCCATGTTGACAGGGAGCAATTAAATGATTTTCTGTTTGATAATCCGTAATTTGATCGTCTAATGTATTCTCAAATAATTTGCCAAAAACAGATGTATTTGATATTGGTCTGTAATTATCAATAATGAAAGTTGGGCCTTTTTTATGAGTTGCATAAATCTTAGAATCCTTTAAACAATCAGGAAATATACCATCTGATATTGAATGGTTAATTAAATTAGATAAAGGGACAGACAAAACAGAAGCACAATATTTTACAACAGTATATGGTATTTCGTCTGGGCCAGCTGCATACTTATTAGGAAGGGATTTCATTCGATTTAAAATATAAATCGGGTCTATCGAACTAAAATTTAATTTCGTTTTACTTTTATCAGAATCGACAATAATTAAAGTATTAGAATAATTAAAAGGAAATTTTTCTGTTATTATATTTTCAATTGTCTTGACAAAAAAATTATTAAATAAATTGCAAATTAGTTTGGGGTCTGTAATCGTTACACTATTTATACATAATTCATAATTATTCTTATTATTAACATTTGTTTTCTTTGTTTTGCATTCTTTATTAATTATATTCCACGTAGCTTTAATTTTATTATTAGCTCCTTTTATTTCATGGTCATTCTCTTTAAATTTAGCGGTGGCCATATTTTGTTTATAAGATTTCATTTCTTTTTTATAAGTAGACTCTAAATTTGGGTCAGTAAATTTTACATCATAGTGTAAGCGTTTTAAAGAAATCCCTTGTTCGTAAAGATGGGGGTTATTGAGTATCCAGGAAGGTTTATTTTTGTTACTTGAAATTTTTCTTTTAACAACAGGAAAAGCCTCGTTGAAATGATAAATAAAAATTTCAAGAAATTTTGACCATCTCTCATTTGAATTGAGATCAGGATTTAATAAATCATTCCATTCTTCACGAATTAATAGGAGCAGAAAATTATCTAAATTGCATTTGTCAAATATTCGTTTATAATAAAATTGTTTTTCTTGTATTTTATCAATGTTCTTCGAGTTATTTAATGTTATTGTGACTATAGTATAGTTATGGTCCGACAGAGTTGTTTTTTCAGTTTTATAATTAGTATTAATAGCAGATGTACTTTTAATAATATGATCAATTAAAGTAGCCGTTTTCATTGTTTCTCTAGTAGCGGAACTATTAACAATTTCCAACTTGTATGAGTCCAGTATATCTTTATATAAAATTACATTTGCATCATCAATAAATAAATTAAGATTTACGTCACCCGCAATAATAAAAAAATCATCATTATTTTTACAGTATTTAATTAATTTTTTGCATAACATTTCAAATTCTTTTAAGAATGGTTTTATATTATTTTCTGTGTTGTCAAAATTCTGAATTTTTTTCATCACTCTAGATATATTAGGTGGGCGATATATAGAAGCAAAATAAATGTTTGTTGTATTGTTAATTACTAATTTCGCTATGCAGCATTCAAAAACTGATTCAATGGATTTTATTTTAATATCATTTATATTTGAACCTTTACGAGATAGAATTACTACTCCCCCACATTTTTGAATATCTCTACAGTAATATGAAACTATCATAAAATTTTTAAAATTTATTGTTATAATTTCAGATTCATTCAGCCCATGTTCACATAATATAATTATATCACAATCAACCATTTCAAGAAAATACTCAAATTTTGGTAATTTATTTTTTAGGCCTGGTAAGTTAAGCTGAAGAATTTTAATATTACGTGGGGCTGAGTGAACCTGAACATTAAGTTTTTTTTTTGTTGGGCAATTTGGTGGAGATACTGTTTAGTGTACTGGCACGGAGCCGTGATCTCACAGGGGAAGATTGTGTATCTTCCTGAGAATTTTTAATGGGGGATTTCAATTGAGATGCCAGATTAAAATTATCAACATTTGAACTCAAAACATTATCATTAATAGTATCATTTTTACTAATAATGGATGGTGAGACAACAGATGAAATTTCATTAATTGATTTTTCTGAATTAATTGCACTTTTCTTAGCAGCGGTTTCATCATTTTTTAATAGATCATTTGTAAATTGGAATTTATTATCTAAAATCGTTAGTAAAAAAGCTTTGAGTCTTGGATGTAATGAGTTCAGATCTATAATATCTTGATTCAATTCAAGAGAACATACAGGATCTGGTAAGGGTGGTCCTGATTCAGGCAAACTATTGTTTACCAAAACAAGACTTGACTCCTCACTCGGGGCAATACCGTCGTTCGCCGGAGCGAGGCCTGACTCCTCGCCCGGGGTGGTACCGTCGTTCACCGAAACGAGGCCTGACTCCTCGCCCGGGGTGGTACCGTCGTTCACCGAAGCGAGGCCTGACTCCTCGCCCGGGGTGGTACCGTCGTTCACCGGAGCAAGGCCTGACTCCTCGCCCGGGGTGGTACCGTCGTTCACCGAAGCGAGGCCTGACTCCTCGCCCGGGGTGGTACCGTCGTTCACCGAAACGAGGCCTGACTCCTCGCCCGGGGTGGTACCGTCGTTCACCGAAGCGAGGCCTGACTCCTCGCCCGGGGTGGTACCGTCGTTCACCTGAGCGAGGCCTGACTTCTCGCCCCGGGTATTAGACATCTGCTCCTTCGTGGCTGGCACTGGCAGTCCCTCCACCCTCACTATGTCAGGCGTGACAATTGAGGGGCGGGTACTCTCTCGCAAGGTAGAGGTCTGGCATTGCCCGGAACTTACAAGGACCGCCAGGTTATTAGAAGGAGGGGCCCTAGCGGTAATGACGTTTGCTAGAGTAGATTGGGCTGATTCCTCAAAGAGTTCTTTAACAGCTGTTTCATCATCATTACTTGCAACTTTCTTTGCTAATGTCTTCCATCCATAATAAGCAACAATTTCAATGTCAAGATCTTTGAACACTGAAATAATGTCTTGTTTTATAGTAGACCAGTTGAAACCGTCTCTGCCACATGCTAAACGAGGAATTGCGAGTTTTTTTATACTTAAAATCTCACAGATATTTCTTAAATTTTTTAATGCAAGTAGTATATTTGAGTGGTCAGGATAGCTGTTATGGACAGATTTAGTAACTAAGTAGAAAATAAAACTGTCATCTGAAGATAAAACAGCTACTTCACCAGTATTTTTGAGTTGACTCTTTAAAAAAGGGGTTTGCCCATGTTTTTTTTTAAATTGAGTTGCAACTCCACGTCCTTGTTTAAATGTTTTATCAACGCAGTGGGCGTAGGATGTGCCTGGTGGTGCGTCAAACAAATTTCCTTTCTTTTCAATGAAACGGAAATTTTGATGTTTTCTTTTTATATTATGGTTATTGGTATTTTTCTGATGTAAAGTCGGAAAAGACTCATTATTAATATGTTGTAGTACTGAAAATGAGTTTGATGTTGGTACTGTCGCACCCCACGGATTATAAGGAGGTCTTGGGGGGCGCAATTGGGCACCCTGGCTTTGGCGCGGCAGCTGGGTAGGGTGCGGTCGCTGAGCGCTCAGTTGGTGTTGGAGCGGGCGACGAGGTTGATACTGACTTACAACGTGCTGCCGGCGTGTCTGCTGCTGGCGTGATTGCTCAGATTGTTGCTGCTGCTGCTGGCGTGATTGCTGCTGCTGCTGTGGCACTCTAGTGAACGACGTCGGCTGAGGTGGGCGTTGTTTTGTGTAACCAGCCGTCCTCCAAGGTCGCGAGAATTGAACTGGTGACCTGTCATAATCAGCTGTTTGTATATGACATTGATGATTTGAATTTCCCTCATTATTAAAGTTATTTGCAGAAGAAATTCCATTTCTTTCATTTAACATTAATTTAATAGTGCATTTAATTTCTTCTCTAAAGTCAGTAAATAAGTCCTTAATATTATGTTGAATTAATTTGTACATTGGATGTACAGTCAGATCATTTGATAGGCTTTCATTGGACATATGTATATCAGAATTATTTTTATCATAATTAATAAATTGTGAGTTAAAAACCTCCGGTGTAGTTCTAGCAGGTGGCGGCCAGTGTGGTACGAGCGGAGAGCAGAACTGAGGTGTAGCACGCATGGAGCGTAGGTCCGTCATGATGTTGTTCTCAAGAGAATATTTATCACACCTTTATATTTAAAGTTCAATGCACAGGACACTTAGTAGTAATGTATCACTTAATAGAAAAAAACTTCAACTTTCCGATGAACAGACTTTCTTTTTAATTAAATGATAGATAAAAAGGTTAATCTTTAAAAATTACGGAGCAGTGAAAATATTGTAGTTAAGCTCTCAGGTGCTGCCACCTATACCTATACCAAGGACATACAAAATCCTTGGGTTATACCATGCATAGTGGCTTTCACCTCATGCAGCCTCCATACTCATGAACTCCCCAGAACTGTTTGCATATGCCGCCACCATGCCTCACGGTCCAGCAGCATACAGATTCCACTCTTTCACCGCGGCCATCCTCCTGTAAAATAAAAAGAAAATTTTCTGTCCTATATGTCACTTCTGCTGCCTTTTTTGTACTCCTTCCACCCATGGTCCCTCTTGCCTTGCTATATTTAATTGCAGGCCGGCTGTCTGCTATACTTAACCGATTGCACGGCTGCTCCTGACGTGAAAGACACAGCTGAGTCTTAATTATATAGCCAGAGATTTGACCGAAACGGTTTTCCGGGTCTGTAGTACCTCTGTCGTCTGTCGTGTACATATCCAGCACATATTATAACCCATGCAAGCGCTGAAGCAAGGGGGCAGACCACCGAGTATTAGTCTGTCAGATAGTTAACATTAAGGTTTTACACAACGGCTGTCCCCGCAAACTGTTGTCCTAAAAAACGTTTGATCAATTTTCTGGATATACGCAGGCGCGGATCCAAGGGGGGGGGGGCGATGGGGGCGATCGCCCCCCCCCCCCCTCCCAAAAAGGTCCCAAAATACATTGAAGGTATTACCACCCCCACCCATCGCCCCCCCCTCCCACTCCAAAATTAAACATTGCGGGATAGGGCACCACCCCCCCCTCCCCCCAAAGCCGCGGGCTGGATCCGCCCCTGGACATACGAATGGATATCTCTAATAGAGTGGTCATACATTGATCATATAAACAATTTACAATGTCATTATGCATACATCCAATATAATATATCACATTTACAGTCTTTCGTCTGAAACAGTTTGTTTCTTGAATAAAAAAGGGACATAAATATGGCATTTAACCAGATGCCCTACTTTCTTGAAAAATATCTGATTTCTGCGGTTGTGATTCAGTTTACATTTAAAAATTCAAAGTGCATCATGTACTCTGCCCCGTTAGACGTAAACTCTTGCTTGAATGGATGTACTATATAGTCCTACCATTACTAATTACTACTGTATTATATGCAGAGGCACTTCCCACCATATACTCTATTTTATTAATATTGACTGCATAACCCAATATTCCTAGGACTGTTTTTATGGTCTGAAAGTTTTTCCATAAATATATAGTATGCCATTTATTATAACTTTCTCTGCACTTCTGTTTTGTTTGAATTATTTTGATATACGGGCAATGACTGTTTGGTCCGCAGACCTGAAGTCAATACATCAATCAATTCAATTTAATTATTTTGAACCATTTTTAGGAAGGACCTGTGGACCAAGATATTGTTACTAGAGGACTGGTCTTGAAAACTCCCAAAGTAAAAGATATTATCACTCACCATGCTGCTTATCATCGGGACACACAAACAGCTCACTTTAAAAATGCTGTTCTTGGATATGTTACTCCGGTTAGTATGTCTTTACACATACAATGATATGTACAAGTATTCCTTTTATCTGGAAGCATGAGCTCTCTCCCTTTCATGATTGTGTGCGACAATGAACTGGTCGCAGAATTTTTGGAGTGGGAAATATCAGACCCATACTTATCATTAATGTTATGCATCATACTGTACGATGCCAGTTTTAACTGCTGCTAATTTAAAGTCTATTGCTTGTAGTGGAATGCCAAAGGATATGACATTGCTCAGACCTTCTCGTCAAAACTGAACTTAATATCTCCAGTGTGGCTTCAAGTGCGTCGAGAGTCTGGAGGAAAGTTCAAGATCACTGGAGAACATGACGTTGACAAGGGGTGGATGGAACGACTGAGGAAAAATAATGCAAAAGTAAAAAGTATGTATCAATTTAAAATTCTGCTATGTATACTTTTATCATAATGCAGCTTAATTATAAATAAGTTACAAAGCATACAGTAGTAGTTCATACACTTCATACTGTACATTAATTAAATAAATAAGTTCAAAAATTAATTATACTTTAAAAAAAAATAAAATCTTCTTCTGGATTTGTAGGAGAGGAAATTACTGTAATTAATAAATAAATATTGTTTTTAGTTGTCCCAAGAATTTTATTTGAAGGATGGTCTGGCCAAGACTATTCAAAAGTGTTGACTGACAGCCAAGAGCAACAGCAACTTGGGGAAGCACTTCTAGATGCCTGTGAGGTAAAATAAATAAATTAATAAAAATAAAAAAATATTAGTACAGTAACAGATTTTATTGTTTACTGTACTGTATATATATAATATTATAACGTATTCACTAAAATATGTAGAATTATGTTGTTAAATTTTTTTCCTTTCAAAACTTTTGGCACTGGTACTTTTCTGTGTAAGAAAAAAATTAATTATTTTCAAATTTTGTATTTACAGTTTATATTAAGATTTACCTTCTAATTAATTTCCTCTACTTGACAGTTAATTGAGTAGTAAAACAGTCCTTCAAATTCACAAATTCTCAAAATACGGAGAAAAAGTGTCTTTAATTGCCTCTGCAATTGGCAACTTACATTAATAGGATTTAACGTCCCTCGTCATGAATAGTGAGCTAACCGTTTACCTTGATTGTGTGCATTAATGAGTTATCAGAGGAGAGTGTAATGATGAACTTACAGATATAGAAGATAGATTATCACACTTGATCATGGTAGGCAGATGCTCATTATTCAGGACGAGGCCGGGACAATGAGATTTCAGAGGGTATGCTGCATGGTCCTTTAAAACATCACCAAAATTTAAGTCCAAAACACATCCCTGATGAGCTCCATATTCCATATACAGTAGACTGTGCAAATAGGAGAAGTTTTTTTTTTATATAACTTACTGTACGTATTGTTAAACCCATGCCTTCATTTCTTTGTGCAGCGTCATGGCCTGGACGGGCTGGTGTTGGAACTGTGGTCCCAGCTGGGAGGTCGGGTCAATGAACCCTTGGCAGGCCTCATCAAGCGTCTAGCCCAGGCCCTCCGCAGCGAGGGACGAAAGACCATCCTCGTGTTGCCGCCAGCCAGTGGGTGAGTGCCAGCAAGAAGAGAGGGTTAAAATGTTTTGACTTAAATGATTATTAAAATGTTGTATTATTATAGTGATCCTCAATACAAAAACAGACAAATAAATTTTATAATAGTTAAAGTTAATTAACATTCATACATACATAGAAAATTAATTACATTAAAAAAAAGATGAACATATTAATTGATCCAGTTTGGTGTAGTATTTTTGTTTTATTTTTCCTCGCAGTACATATTGTAAATTTAATTCATTTTAAATTTATATTACAATCTGTATTTACTATATGTTATAATTTTCAGACATCCACCTGAGATGTTTGACAAAGAAGATTTTGATCGTTTAGCGGATGATGTTGATTATTTCTCATTAATGACATATGACTATTCATCCGTTCAACGCCCAGGTACTTTCTACAACATGAATATAAGATTGATAAAGAAAAGGAATTCTTTAAATTAAATGGTTAATGTTGCAGGACCCAGCAGCCCCCTCCCGTGGATGAAGAACTGTGTTGAGCGGCTAGTACCTGATGTGCACGACCATCGCAGAGCCAAAATCCTGCTCGGCCTTAACTTCTATGGACAAGATTTTACTCCAAATGGTGGTGGACCAATGCTAGGCCACCAGTTCATTGAACTGCTAAAAAAGGCCAAGCCATCAGAGAAAATGAAGCATGATTCACAAGCGGAAGAAAATTTCATAGAAATAAAGTAAGATATTGATTGAATTATTTAATTTTATGTAGCTGCCAGTTCCAAATATTAACCCTTCATACATTTCTGATAATGTTTATGTGTTAAAGATAAGTAATTTAATGGCAAATCTTCTTGAAAATGGAAGAAGAGCTGCTTGAAATTATTGCTCATTAAGTATAAGATATTGTGGTAATATACTGTATATTAATTATAATAACTAAGTGCGTGTGTCTGCCATGCAGTAGTTTTAGTCTCTTTTCATCACACAAATGGCAAGTATTTTGGACCCATCACAATTTAATCTCAATCCATTAGAAAAGAAAATGTATTATACTTGTACATATTACTTATATTTTATTTTTTAAACTTTATACATCAATGTTTCCATTTTATAAATAAGGGGATTCTCAAATGTACTATAATTTTTTTCCAACAACTTGTCTTGCAGTCTTGTTTTAATTCCTCCTTAATTCCTATCCTCTAGGGCTGGTGATGGTCGTCATGCAATATTCTACCCAACGCCTTACTCCATACAGCAGCGGGTGCAGCTAGCCAGGGAACTTGGCACAGGCATCTCCATCTGGGAGCTAGGTCAGGGTCTCGACTGCTTCTACGACCTGTTGTAGCTATATTGTTCACAAACCTAACAATAACACCAAAACGCTGTATAATTATGTATGTATATATACTTTTTTACAGCAAACAAATACATAACTTTTATTTCTTGCTAGTTTACGCTTTTAAGTACATCAGTATTATATATCGTCTTTCGTCCAAAATAAGGTATTATGGGAAGATTTAAGTTTGTGGGAAATGGAAATGTGGTAACGAAGGAGGTTGAGAGTTTGTCTGCTATGATTGAAAGTTTGGTGTAGGAGTTGCTGTAGGAGAGAAAGAGACATTGTAGACTTGATGTACAAAATCACAAGAAATAGTAAGGGGGGGGGGGGGTAGGTGAGTGGTTGTGTGAAGAGAGGTGGGTTTTTTGGGAGATCATGATCATGGATGGAAGTTGAAGTATGTTGGTGGCAGGTGTGATGTGGGCAAATTCTCTTATGTAAATAGGACAGTGAGAGAGTGGAATTCATTGAGTGCTAAGGTTGTTGAGGCAGAGAGTTATATGACCTGTTTAAGAGACTTTTAACTTCCGCGAGCCACTATGGCTTTATAATGAGCTATCTGCCTACTATGATGTTGTTGCAATAATGAGCTATCAGTATATTCAATCTGAAATTGAATATACAGTATACTGTATATTCAATTTCAGATGAGTGCAACAAAGAGCTGATTTATTTTATACTTATTTTTAGAGCTCATAATAAGCTCTTACCTGAAATAGCAGATAGCTAATTATTCCGGACGAGGGACGATATACAATTTACTGTAAAGAATACTGTGAGCAATAAAATCCAATTTTGAGCAATTAAATCCAATTTTGAACTTTTTTTTTTTACTTAAAAAGTAGAGAAACAAATAAATCTTGTTTTGAATTTTGTAACGCATAGAAAATGACCTTGACTTTTGTTGGTATGTGATGATCTAGTGGAAGGTCCCTTTAATGTTGTATTACTATTTATTTTTAATTCTGAGACATAATTATATAGAATAAAAACACATTAAAAATTTTATAACAAAATTTTTGGCTGTCTTTTGTTAAAGAAGCTAGCATAAAACTTTCAACATACGATGAATGTTAAAATTATTCTGTATCACCTGATAATTATTATCAATTTTTGCCTCTGATAATTATTTACAGTACCCGTTTTCATTGAGATGGATATTGGAATTTGACTCTGTAATGTCTCGATGATATCACCAAGTCAATCTTTGTCCATTGGTTGAATATGACGTCATCGTGATGTCACAGAGTCAAATTCCAATATCTATCTTGATGAAAACAGGGTCGAATAATTATCAGATGCGAAAATTAATATTATCAGATGATAAAGAATAATTATATGCATATGTATATTATATGTAGTTTCATCTACCTTTAAATTCTTCCAAACGATTAGTCAACCACTGCTTTTGTTAGCTCATTGCTGCACGGTAGTTAGTGGCGAGCACATCTAATTAGCGAAAGATGTGACGTTTCAGCCAATTAGTTACTGGCATGTGCCATATGTCATGAAGTGCATGGTGTGCCATTTACCTGGCAGACCGAAATGTCTTAATTATCTTCTGCCAATGAAATGTGATAGCTAGATGCTAGCTATACCTCAGCAGTGAGCTAATTGACTCGTTTGTAAGAATTTTATCAACTGATATATAATGAAAATAAAGTGACCCCCTTTAAGCTAAGAACTACAGTGATATTATGTAATGCATCAGGCATGAAAGCAAAATTAGCTGTATCAATATTTCAACATTCATGAATGATAATCATCATCCAAATGTGTAGTAAATTAGGGGTTACGGCTTTTGGTTTAAATTTTAAATGACGATGATCATATGAAATTTTAAAATGGTTAAATATCCTTTTCAATAAAAGCACAGAGAAGCAAAAACAAAAATATGCACAAAATATGGCGTAATGATTAAATTCTTGAGTAGATTCAAGTTAAAACTTAATAATGTTATTAACTTCCCTAAATAGCCTAATGGAGTTTTCCCCATTGTAATACAAATTTGTGATCTCTATAAATATAATGTGTTAAAATTGTGTTGAACATTAAATTAAATACATACCAGATAAATATTACAATACTGTTTTCTTTATTTTTAATACGTTCCACACAGATCTTGTTCATGGGCTTTGCAAACAACTTTGAGCTGTTTGAGAATTAATTTAATTAAAGCAAATTTCTCTCATAAGATTCTTCAAATTCCAATGAATATGATTTTTTTTATAAGGATTACAGCACATATAATATATAAAATTATATTTAGTGTACATGATGTATAACAGAATATTTTCATAGTCATATTTTAATTGAAGCGATCATAAAGTAAGAAAATATAATTATCATTTTTTTTTTAATAATTACAGTAAAAACTCATTACTATGCAACTTGTTAGGTGAAACTTGATTTTGGGTAATGGAGATCACGGTCCCGTAAAAAAATAATTAGCATTGCTTAGTATAGGAAAAACTTGATATAATTAAGGTTAATAAGTTATTATCCTTGACGCCATTTTACCCTGTCAGGTATGTGGCCAGGTATTTAAGATATAAGGTAAACCTAATTTCCCGGGACTCTTGACTTTACGTAATAACAAGTTTTTACTGTATACTCTATCCAATGGTACAAATAGTTAAGACTTAGTAATGTGAGTTCATTTACCAGGTCTTATCAAATTTTTATGAATTTTATGATGATGGTATCAGATGTAATTAAATCACAGAGCTAGTTTGTAAAATAGAAGACCTTTAAGCATTGCAACGTAGTCATTTCCACAGTAAAAAGAACAACGGCTAGTGCCGTCTAACAAAGGTTTAACTAAAAAGTTTGAGCTTGGAGATTGATTGTTTGTTTGTTTTGTTTAGTTTAGTTTTTTTTTTTTTTTTTTTTTGAAAAAATGATTGTTTTATGCAACAAATATTTAGATAATACATATTTAGAGCAAGAAATAAATACAATCTTAATATTGTTCAAAATACTGTTAAAAACAAATGCAATATTTTTAGTAAAAATTTAATATATTTTAGCAAATTACTGTAAATTAGATACACCATAAGTTGTTGTAAAACTTGAATTAAATCAATACAATATGCATGTTAAATTTGAATTTTGATAATGGCCTTTATGCACAAAATAAAACAGTGATTAAAATTTACCATCTCATACATGTAACTTACTACAGGCCTCAAATTGCAAATTAGATAGTCACCAAGAGGGTTTAGAGTAAATAATCAACATTCGCATCATTTTTTTCCACGCGTGATGCATCCGTGCGAAGTCGCAGTTCAAAGTAAGAAATTTAGTCCTTGATGACGTCACAACTCAATGCTAATCGGTGCCAGCTGTGAGTTGTGACGTCAGCAAGGACTTTCTTTGTAGCGCGACTTCGCACAGTCGCACCGCGCGCATGTAAAAATAATACGAATGTTTATTATAAACTCGAGCAACACTTTATGTCTGTCTAATTTGTAATTTGAGGCCTGTATCCCTTTAATACAGAATTGTGATGCTGCTTCAAGTACAGTATTTAATAACTGAAAATGTTTTGGATCCTGGAAAGACAAAGTGATATAAGAGAGCAGACACATGCTGAGCTTAACACATTCTTGAGGATAGGCTAATACATAGTATATAATTGTAAGCAGCAATGAGTTTGCCTCAGTGACAGAAGACATTACTGGCAGCTTTAAGGAGGAAACAGGAGATGGTACTATCTGTTGACAGGAGAGTTAGAGCTTGCCAGAGCAGGCTTCCGGCACACGAAGAAAACACTCTCATAGCCGTACTTCATCATAGAGTTAGGATTCTGAGTGTAAGTTGAACTGATGCTGGTGTCCTCCTTCTGTAATAATGAAAGCATTAGTTTAAAATATAATGAGGAATTTGCATGCCATTTTTTTACTAGTTCAGTCGAAAGAGGTTGTTGAAAAATACACTCCTGAATTTTATGTGATTTTTTCAAGTAATGCATCATACCAAAAATGGAGATTTAAGGAGGTCACATAACCTGAAAGCTCTGTCCGCATCGCCCATGACATCATTACATTCTTTGGTTCAACTATAAAATACTTGTAAACAACACCTTGCTATGGAAACAAATAATAAACAAGCAACAATGAAATTATTGTTTACAAGTATTATATATAGTTGAAGCAAAGAAAGTAATGACGTTATAGGCGATGTGGACCTGGCCTCCAGGACACGTGACCTCCTCCATTTACTCCATTTTTGGTATGATGCTTTACTAAAAAAATTGTATAAAATTAAGGAGTGTATTTTTCAACAACCTCTTTCGATTGAACTAGTAAAATTTGATAAAAAAAGCATAAATAAATATTAATAATGTCTGAAAATCTAAAGCTTACAAAATAAGAGACTATCTATTTTTTGAAAAGTTTAGGCTTTACTCCAATTCATCAATCAATAAGAGGAGAATAAAAGTAAATTATTATATGTACATCATATAGCTTTGAATTACCTCAAACTCAAATCCAAAACGAACAATGATATCACGGAGAATATCATAGCTTGGCTCGATGGAGTCCTCGTTTCGCATGTCAGCAAAGTGGTAGAGCAGCGGCCCCAGGTTCACCCATATACCACCTGCAGCAGCACAGTACACTAGTCAATATTTTGCTTATTAATTAATAATTAGTTAAAGCAGAATAATAATAATAATAATAATAATAATAATAATAATAATAATAATAATACTAAAAGTCTTCAAACAGTCGCACACACACACACACACAGAACAGAAATACAGTACTTCATACCCATACACGTACCTGGCTTGAGAATCTTGTAGATAGTCTCAACGAAGGCCACAATATTGTGTGCACAGTCAATGAAGAAACACGTAGCCACACAATCCCAACTCTCAGCTTCAGTGTAGATCTAATAAGAACAAGATTGATAACATAATAAAAAATTTAAAAAATATATATACCATATATACATTAAATGTAAACATTGGAAAATGGGAAGAACAATATAAAAATGTATTTTTAAATTTAAAAATAAAAAATCTAGCTGCTTCATTGGGAAGACACCTTGCAATTATTTAATACAACTAAAGTAGTGCTATGAATGTTTTCATAAAGAAAGTCATTAAAAGTAAAAGTGAATACTTTTTTTACATATTCGGGCAGCTAAGAATTATTCTAACATCCCTGTGGCTCAATATTTTTGCACAATGCCTAGTTATTTTACAATTAATTACTTAGTTTGAAAAGTGAGTTCTATGGCCGTTGATTGATTCAAGCCGATGCGCGTCCACAGCGGTCGGTGATACGACAAGAAAGGGGCGGGAGGAGGTTCCCATGATTCGCGAGAAATTCTCGTCGTATCAGCGGCTGCTACGAGCGCGCACAGACTTAAATCAACCAACAACTTTTGAACTCACTTTTCAAACTAAATAATTAATTTTAAAATAACTAGGCATTGTACGAAAATATTGAGACACAGGGATATCAGAATAATTCTTAGCTGCCCGAATATGTAAAAAAAGTATTCACTTTGGTACCCCTTTAATAAATAATATTACAAAAAAATAGTAGCTTAACAAAGAAAAAGAAAATAATTTAAAAGTCGAAAGAAACAACAATAGTTGATAGTTAAACTATATCAGGGAGATACCTCGAGAAAGTCTCCTGCCGCCATGGAGAACTCTGCATTACGGGGAATGTCAGTTGGGTTGATGTCCGGGAACCACACTTCCTTCACCTGGTCCTCGGACTTGAGCACGTTGATGCTCTGGGACGCCCAAGGGTAGATGGAGAACAAGTTTGTACCACTGCACCTGACAAACCATATAACATTAGTGAAAGTATGCGTCCTATATTTTTGAAATTTTGGAAACAGCAGTAGCTGCATCTTGTTAAGAAAAATAATAATGGTGTAAATAAATTTGAATGTTTTTAAGAATTAAATTTTTTTTGTGAAATCCAGTCAGACTTACTTGTTGAGGACGAAGTTGGAGGCAAGCAGCATGAAAAGGCTGAATTCATTGCCCTGGCATGAGAACCCATGGCGAGCAATCTCAAATGCCAGCCTACCAAGACCTGCACCAGGTACGAGCACCTTCACATCACTGCGGACACTACAACAAACAGGCAGCAATGAGAAGAGAGAACGTAGTATGAAAGAAAAAAAAGTTTTTTTTTAAATTATACTAAAAAAAATAATAATAAAAACTTACATTTTGAACTAGCATTAATCAGTGGCAATTTAATTTTATTACCAGTGCACTGTGACATAATTTCTATTCCTGCCATATTAAATTTAATTTTGCGGCACACTGGTGCCTACAAGCATAAGTTTACCCTGAGTACATGAGATCATTGGAATAGTCAGAATTTCCAAAAGGAGCGTAAGGCGGATTCACCTTAAAAAGGGTAAACAGCCTCAAATTTCACATTTTTATCGTTTTATAAATACATAATGTCAAACTTAAAAAAAAAAAATAAAAAAAAAAAAAATAAATAAAAAATATTCACCACCTTCTATGACTTTCAGCAGTTAAAGGGGTACCAAAGTGAATACTTTTTTTACATATTCGGGCAGCTACGAATTATTCTGATATCCCTGTGGCTCAATATTTTCGTACAATGCCTAGTTATTTTGCAATTAATTATTTAGTTTGAAAAGTGAGTTTGATAACCGTTGGTTGATTCAAGTCGGTGCGCTCCAGCAGCAGCCGCTGATACGACGAGAATCTCCCGCGAATCGAGGGAACCTCCTCCCGCCCCCTTCTTGTCGTATCACCGGCCGCTGCGGCCGCGGCCATGCTTGAATCAACCAACGGTTTTCAAACTCACTTTTCAAACTAAACAATTAATTGTAAAATAACTAGGCATCGTACGTAAATATTGAGCCACAGGGATATTAGAATAATTTGTAGCTGCCCGAACATGTAAAAAAAGTATTCACTTTGGTACCCCTTTAACATTTAAAAAGTGTGCTGAGCAAAATTGTGTCAATGATGTCAGGCACATCCAGAGCTTTTGTTACAACGCACGCTCTGTACGTGCCTGAAGACTAATTTTGCTCGGCATGCTTGTTACATAAATGATAACTGCCATAAAAGGCGGAGGGTGGTAAATATGTTTTTGATGTTTTATTTTTTGTTTTTCTAAGTTTGACATTACATACCGGTATTTATAAAATGATAAAAATATAAAAGTTGAAGCCATTCTCCTCCTTAAGGTAGAAACAACACGCCCAATGTTAATAAAAATCCCATTCATGAAAATTATGAAAAAAATTTAGAATTCTCTCCTTTACATACCTTATCAGTAGGTAAAATATCAGGTGTACAAAAACGAGCTAGTTTTCGAGTTATTAATTTTTAAAGTTGACTAATTTAACATGGAAGTTCCATTTCTCTATGTTAAATTAGTCAACTTTAAAAATTAATAACTCGAAAACTATCTCGTTTTTGTATACCTGATATTTTACCTACTGATAAGGTATGTAAAGGAGAACATTCTAAATTTTTTTCCTAATTTTCATGAGTGGAATTTTTATTAACATTGGGCGTGTTATCTCTACCTTAAGTGATGGGTGATAAGCTGACACAAGTTTTTAACTGAATCCAACACTAACATAGACAACAACAAAAAATGTAAATTATTTTTAGTCATATAATAAGTTACTGTCTTTAATTTATACTGTATATATATTATATGAGGATGCCATACTGTATAGTAATCTCTACTATATAATAATTATTTTTAATTATTAATTATTATTATATATGAAGTAGAGATTACTATACAGTATGGCATCCTCACAAAATAGAAAACCACAGATAACAATTAATAAAAATACCTACCACTGAGTTGCTGGAAACTGAACATCAATCTCATTGATGATTGGCTCGTAGCACGCAGCTCGCTCCGTCTCTCCCTCCAAACTCCAGTCCCGCACAAACTGCTTTAACGTGGCTAGCACCTTATCAATTTCTGAGCCTGTTGGAGGTCCAATGTCAACGTCCACCTTGAAGAAACATTAGGTAATATTAGACTTTGAATAATATTGTTTAAAAAATGTAAGTACAAAAGTTAATTGTATGAAAGGCAATGCATACAGTATGATATGTACTGTTTAAGTAAGCATTCAGTCCATCAAGCCTTTGATTTCACAAGAAAATTGAGCTTTAGCGATTGCTTTTTTTTTTCTTGCATATTCTACATTTTAACACCTTTAATGAATATATGGTGTTTAAGCAGCCATTAGAGATCATGCACCGGTTTGGGTTGTGATGGAATTTAGATTGAAAGCATATTATAGTCCAGCAAGCAAGAGTTCGACCATGAAAATTGCCAGAAATGACGTACGGGAACTTCCGATTGCGGGCTATACAATGGCAACCAGAAGCAAAAACTACTGAAATTACGTCATTTCCATGGTCCAACTCTCGGTTGCTGGACTATATGTACAAATTAGTTTGTGCGGACAGACGTAAACTTGAAGGACTGTATGTAGGCTAAGTGCATACAGTAAATGCTTAAAATCCTCACAATGTTTGGAGCTGGATGACCCGACTCAAAGATGTTCCCTACATGCTTGAGGATCTCTTGAATGACAAAGTCATTACGACTGACACAGTCTGCCACCTTCCTCAGGTGCTCTCGGTAGCCCTCTAGTAGCTGCTGGTGATAGCTCGGTAGCTCTGTTATGTACTTCTCAGTCTTGGCAATTTTAATCAGAGAACATACCCTGGAAAATTAAGACCATAGCACCGATTATGTATGTACCTTCACATAAAAAAAATTGAATAAAGTAAATTACAGGCATTACCGTACAACCCATTTATTTACTTAGTAGAGTATACACTGTAAATATATGCGACGGGTACACCCTATAATTATATTATGGGGTACAATACACCGGTATTAAATACACAATTGTATGCATACAGTATGATATCTTAATCATATGCACATAAAAATGGTACATAATTTATGTATGACATGTGTATGCATACAGTATGCATATATACTGTACCTGTAACGTTTGAAAGCATTGACAATGCGTAAAAAATGCTTTCTCTCTTCATCTTCTGCTTCAGTTGCATTACTGGGTTGCTCGTCTTCTTTTCTGGTACCCATTTCTTCATTCATTGTGATATAATTACTTAAAAATTTGCAAAAAGTGGCAACAATTTACTTGAGATTGCAAATCCAAAAATAAAGTAAATATAACGCCTTGCGTTTGTCATTTGACGCGGGAAAAATCAAACTGACAGCTGGCGAAAATATTCAAGTCTTTGACAAAATACTACTTTGCTTCTGTTTACGTTGCGGTAAAAAAACGAGAAAGAAAAGAGATAATGGTAAGAAATTACATAAATGTCAAAATAATTACATTTTTTAACTTCTGTTTGATTTAGTATATACTTTAATATTTGTTGTACATTGTGAATTACAGGCAATGCTGTCGGAGGATCAGGTGGCCGGTAAGTTGCAGATTGGGGTCATAGCAAACTCTCCTCCCATGACTCAGTGCTTGATGACACGCCCAAACCCAACTTGGCCTTATTTGGACTTAGAATGAAAGCTTTAAGTTGTATCAGGTTTTTCTCCCCCTTTTATGTACTTTCAGCGTTTGGTTTACTAAACAAGCATTACATGCATTTGTGTTTTACTTGAGGAATACTAGCTAGATTTATCTTGCACAGAACAGTACTGTAGACCAGCATTCAGTTGGTTGTATAAGTGGGCTGATATCAGCATGATGTATGAAGTCTCAAACAAACTAATGACATCAGTAGAAGGTATGCAAACATTTTTACTAAACATTTTTGTTATGTGTGTTACGAATTATCATACGAAGAACATATGCCATACTGAATGTAAATGAAGCATTTGTTTCATATTATACATAATATATAATGATATGCATACATAATCATCATGCCAATTGCAACTCACTTTACATTATTTAATATAATCCAAGTGAGTCAGTATAATATAGTTATTTTTTTTCCTGAATTAAGGGTAAGATAACACGAACAATCGATTGTTGGTAGTCCCATTTGATTAACATGTAAACCTTAGCAACCTCATAATGATTCTGAATTTTTTTTGAGAGACAGTTCTTGGCATTAAAAAAATATGGAGAAAATTTCAAAACAATCGGACGATCCAATTTTTTTAAATGAATTTTTTAAATTTTCAGTATAGGGCTTTCCCATGGAGACCGAAACTAAAAAATTAATTTAAAAAAATTGGATCGTCCGATTGTTTTGAAATTTTCTCCATATTTTTTTAATGCCAAGAACTGTCTCTCAAAAAAAATTCAGAATCATTATGAGGTTGCTAAGGTTTACATGTTAATCAAATGGGACTAACAACAATCGATTGTTCGTGTTATCTTACCCTTAATTCATGATTCAGACTACCGACTGTACTGTATAACTAAAGTACTTTGTTTATCTACGCTAATTTTTATTAGCCAAGCTAATTTTATGACAGAATCAGTAAAATAGTGATAATAATATATATTTTTTAATTTACTGTATGCTAAATAAAATGACACATGTGGCTTGTTTGCTGTCGTCTGTATGATAAACGATCTTGGCATCTGCTCAAACTTTCCATTTTTATTATAAAATAAATGGCAATTTTATGTATGTGACTTATTTATTTGCAACAGATATCTTTAAAGTTATTTATTCAGATCATTATTTTTGTAGTATATTAATTATTATTAAATTAATAGTTAAATATTAAATAGCTGGTAAATCAATCGGCACATTTAATATTATGTTTAATTTTACCACTTTGTTTATATTTTCAGAGTTCCAAGAGGCTTTCCAGCTGTTTGACAACCGTGGTGATGGCAAAATCCAGGTCACACAAATTGGTGATGCTCTGCGTGCCCTAGGACAGAACCCTACTGAGTCAGATGTTCGCAAGTTCACTGCACAGCACAAGCCAGGTAAGCAACATCTCATCTACAAAAGTACGATAGTACCCTGAGAAGGAACTAAAATATATTATTTAAAAAAAAGGAAGCACAAGAATAACCAGCGTGGCCTTAAAGGCATACAGGCCTCAAATTACAAATTAGACAGTCACCAAGTGGATTTAGAGTATATAATCAACATTCGCATCATTTTTTTCCACGCGTGATGCATCCGTGCGAAGTCGCAGTTCAAAGTAAGAAATTTAGTCCTTGATGACGTCACGAAGTCCTTGATGACGTCACAACTCAATGCTAATCGGTGCCAGCTGTGAATTGTGACGTCAGCAAGAACTTTCTTTACAGCGCGACTTCGCACAGACGCACCGCGCGCAGGTAAAAATAATACGAATGTTGATTATAAACTTGAGCAACACTTAAGGGTAAGGTAACGCCACCAATGTTAAAAAAAATCCCTCTCACAAAAATTCTGAAAAAAATTTAAAATGTTCTCCTCTATACCCCCTATCAGTACCTAAAATATCAGGTATACAAATACGATCTAGTTTTTGAGTTATAAATTTTTAAAGTTGACTACTTTAACATGGAGAAATGAAACTCCCATGTTAAATTGGTCAACTTTAAAAATTCATAACTCAAAAACTAGATCGTATTTGTATACCTGATATTTTAGCTACTGATAGGGGGTGTAGAGGAGAACATTTTAAATTTTTTTCAGAATTTTTGTGAGAGGGATTTTTTTTAACATTGGTGGCGTTACCTTACCCTTAATGTCTGTCTAATTTGTAATTTGAGGCCTGTATACCTTTAATAATTGAAAATGTCACAGCAGCTCAAAATCTTGTGGTCGCAGAAGACATTTCGCATATCTCTACTCGAAACTGAAGAAGCATCTAAATTCAATTGATTTATTTCCATTCTTCCTACAATACTAAAGGATATAAAATGTCTTAAATATTTTAATAAAATTTAAATAATATCTGAGTAAACCTATGACCTGCTGTGACATTTTCGATCAGTACCTAAGGCCTTACTGTTCATTTCTTTGTTTTCTTTTAATAATATATATTACAACCTTAATGGTCTATTTTTCTTAAATTGAATGCAATATAGGCCCTAAAACAAAGTAACAACAAATTATGTGCCTATTACACTTTGAGGGAAGAACAAATTAGGTGTATGAAAATAATTTTTTTGTTTTAAAGCATTAAGTTATAATCTTGTCTCATTTGCAGAGGAACGAATCAGTTTTGAGGTGTTCCTCCCCATCTACCAAGCCATCGTGAAGACCAAGAACACCGACACTGCTGATGACTTCCTCGAGGGCCTGCGCCACTTTGACAAGGATGGCAACGGCTTCATCTCCTCGGCTGAGCTGCGTCACCTCCTCACCGCTCTTGGTAAGTGTACCTTTTCCTCTTCTACTGAAAATGAGGATTGTGAGACAAATTGCTTCCCCCCCCCTCCTCCCCCGAAAAATAAATAAATAAGTAAGTGTAACTTAACACAGTCTGGAACTTGTCAGTATTCTCTCCATCCTCCTACATAGTTAAATATGCCCTTGTCTCACCTACCTTATTGGATAATGTATAAATTATTACTCTATGTTCATAAATTCTTAGCCAATTTGAAAAAAATGCGTTCGTTAGTCAAATGTAATTTATTCCAAATCAGATCTGGTATTAAAAGGGGAAGGGTCTTCCTTCCCCCCCCCCCTCTCTTGATTGTAAAATTAAACATTGCTAGAGAGAATAATGCTATGGGATAATTTAGGGGATGCCATTGCTATTGTGGATACCCTCTTGATGATGATATCTGCTTGGCACGACTGTCTGTAACCTTCAAATGCATGTCCGCAGGAGAGAAGCTGTCTGACGAGGAGGTGGAGCAACTTCTGGCTGGCCAGGAGGACTCGCAAGGCAACGTTAACTACGAGGAGTTCGTGAACCTCGTGATGCAGGGCTAGAACAACAACATCCTCCTCCGCCATAGCTTTCCAACGTCCCCGTACCATTGCTCTAATTATATATTGTTGATATACAACTAACATAGATGCAGATTTAAATAATATTAATATATTATACCAATATAGCTATGGAGTTTTTTTATTATAATTTTTTAAGTTAATATTCCATTTTTAAGAAAGAAGTATTTAAAATATATATAATAATTATATATTTGGTAAGATAGGGTTTTGGGATTAAATTATTACTTATTTAAACTGAAATATCTTCTTCAAAGACTATCCAAATATTTTTTGTATTAATTTTTTGTGTTCTCCAAATACATATTATATTGTCATTCCATTTATTTAGACATGGGATGTCATCTTTTTATTAATAAAGGAAATGTGCAACATTTTATGTTTCTGTTTTATTTTATTTAAATTACTGACCGGTATACATAATTCAGATTAGGGATCAAGTAGGTGACTGATAAAATAAATAATTGAATGAATAAATTAATTAATTATGCTGCATGGTCTTTTTTAACTGCATATATAATGAATTGTTTTCTTCAAAAATTGAATGAATTTTAAAGGAGGAGTTAGGGCAGAGTTCAGCATTTTTAGATTTTGTACTGCAAGCCATGTAAATATAATAGCTCGATCATGTCAAGTAAATCAACTCAACAATAAATAAACACTTTTAAATAAGAGGGTTAAGCCAAGGGTGGATCTAGCTTTTGGTGGGGGCCTAGGGGGAAGCAGTGTCCTATATCCCGCAATACTATTATTCGTACTTGAAGGACTTAACAATTTAGGATAAAGTTGTGCTAAATCTATTCTATTTTATTCTAAAAAAAAAAAAAAAAAAAAAGTCCTTTCTAAATGGCCCTGTGTGTTTTATCCTAGATGTACTTTTCCCTTAATTTTAAGGGTAAGATAACACGGATCAGCTGACCCAATGCTAAAAAAAATCCCACACATGAAAATTATGAAAAAAAAATTAAAATGTTCTCTACATCCCCTATCAGTGGCTAAAATATCAGGTATACGAATTTAAGCTATATAGTTTTTGAGTTATAATTTTTTAAAGTTGACTACTTTATTAAAAACGTGGAAAACTCTAACTTCCATGTTATGTTAAATTAGTCAACTTAAAAAATTCAAAACTCATGCAAAAACTGTCTCGAATTTGTATACCTGATATTTTTGCCACTGATAGGGGATGTAGAGGAGAACTTTTAAATTTTTTTCATAATTTTCATGTGTGGGATTTTTTTTTAGCATTTGGGTCAGCTGATCCGTGTTACCTTACCCTTAATATAATCATATATAATGGATCGAGCTTTATATTATTTGTTATAATAATTATATTACATATAATACTTGAATATTATAATTAATTATTTTGTTTAAGGGGAAGCGAGGGAAGGGTACACGCGCGCTCAATGTTTTAAAAAAAAATTAAAATTAATTAATTAATTATGAAAAAAAAAAATGTTCTCCTCTACAGCATCCCCTATTTTAGTATCTAAAATTTCTGGTACACAAATTCGAGCTAGTTTTTGAGTTATGAATTTTTAAAGTTGACTATAACAAGAAGAAATGGAACTTCCATGTTAAATTAGTCAACTGTAAAAATTCATAACTCCCCGTGAACTTTAAAATAATGCTAAAAGCATAAAAACATATGGCATTAATTTATTTTTATCCTCTATATATCCTTCGATCAATGTATAATATAATTATTTATACATGTTCAATTAACTACGTAGTCCTCCACTCTGCTTTTACCAAAATTAAAAAAAAAAAAAAAATGAAGAAGTATAATATAAATATATACAGTATTAACACTAATAAACTGACGTTTGATTATACACATGCACTGAATGTGTTCAGAAGCAAATTTAATGTTATTAATTAAATTGGTATTATTTTCATATATTCTCCCCAGTAAATAAAGGATGTTAATGATATGTATTATTTAATTAATCCATGAAATCCATATCGCCCTAGATTCTATCGCGCCGTGATGATAGGCAACTTGTTTAGCATCAAAACGGAGCAGATTAAAAAATTGGTTTAGAAAATTTGATACGCATGCGGTATATGTGGGTATTTGGTTATTATACCCATATGCTGCGTAAGACCAGTTAGGGTATTGGCTTCCCTTATACGCATCAATGGATTATATATAATTGAAATATTGTAATTGTAATATGAAGAAAAATAATAAAAAAAGTTTACTTTTTATAAGCAGAGTGCATATATATATTATATATGGAGGACGACTTGCCCTATTGCAACTTAATTAAAAAAGAAACATTAGAATATGTTATAAAATGTACATCATAATGAGAAGAATAGAGAATAAAAATAAATTAATGTTATTATTTTTATGCATTATATATATACCATATATATATATATATATATAATTAGATAATTATATACGTATACATAAATATATGTTATAATATATTAGGCCTGTTCGTAAAACCTGCTCGGAGTACACTTTCAACACCCAATCGACCTTATATCGCATGTACATAAGGTCGATTGGGTGCAGAAAGTGTACACCGAGCAGGGTTTACGAACAGGCCTAATTATGTAAACCTATATCTGCTAACTCTTAATGCCAAACGAGCGCACTGTTATACCGCCGACGGGAGACATAATTACAGCTTACAGTTAGATTTGTCAATACATATGCCTTTTATATATATGGGTATATACAACGTATAGCTCTGACAAAGATTTAATAAATAATAATTATATTATGTATATTGGCGTAATATTTGAAATATTACGCCCATACATAATTATTATTAATTTATTAAATCTTTGTGGACGCGCGGTCAGCCAAATTTACATGTAATATATAGCTAGGATATTATATTATATTTATTGATATAAATAGTATTATGTTGTGTAAATAAAACAGGATATTGATCTATAATTATAAATAAAACAACACAATGGGATGCCATTGATGAAAATTTAATACTATAGTTTAGTTTTTGTTGTAGTTCAAAATTTTTCAAATCCAATAATATTTTTAGAACAGCCATATTAATTATTTATTAGACAATGAGAAAAATTTGCCACTAAACTATGAAATCTTAAAAATAAATTTAGAACTTTTTTAATAATATTAAACTTAATAACACTGTATAGTATAATATCAGATATAGATTTTTCTTTTATATTTTATAGAATTAAATTATTTTTAATAGGGATAAAATATATTATTTTTTTCATAACAAAATATATATTCTTAAAATGACTTTGCAGAATAAATCTGCTGATATGTTTTTATTAAGTATTTTATATTTGCGCAATGTTTTTATGATATGTATTGAACAGACCATGAATTAAGCCATATTTTCTGGTCTTGTAAAAATAATTTCAATGTGATCTATAATTTTCCCCTTATTTATAATTCACTATGAAGCTGGAGTAGAGCTAGTAACATTTCCCAGACAATTTTAAAACTTTAAAGATAATATTTTTAAACATTCATTCTTATTTTATTTTAAGAAAATTTGCCTGGAGAGTTGCTGTTTTGCTCAAAATTTGTCTGCAGATTCTTATTATTTGTTTGTTTATAAAACATTACAACATATATCATTACATTTTTTTTTACATTTATAATATAATTTAAAGTATAATTATATTTTTTATTGGTTAATTTTTTTTCACATATATATCTAGTAACAAGGAGATAGCAATAAATATGTTATAATAATTATAATATGCCTATAACACAGAACATGCATACACTATATAATGAGAAATTATCCATTGAATAAAATCTCATGCATATGAGATAAATTTTCTGATTATACAACTATATTTTTTTTGTCATTTCTATAATTCATCAGAAAATTTATTAATCAATATATTTTTAATGTTTATAATTATAACATTCATACATCAATTCAGAAATATTTAGGGGAATACATATTAATTTTTTTTTAAATGCCTCAGCCAGTATTTATTTTAAGGATAAGGGAATATTTTATTATTGAGAAGAGTGCAATCAAACTACAATCTACAATTCACAATGATTATTATTTTTTATATATTATAATTATATGTATATTTTTTTTAAATAAAGAAATGAAATTAGATCTGCAGACTCCAGCAAATATTTAGGGGAAATAGACACATGAATATATTATGATATACCATCTTTATATTATATATTCATTTTCTTTTTATGTTGCTGGGATTTTTTTTTAAATATAACTAATAAGTCACGAACGACGAGCGACGTGTTTTAAAGTGGTGGCGGCGAACATAGCATGGCGAGCGAGCGAGCGAGCGAGCTTCACAATTAGCGCACATTTAGAGCAAAAATGGAGGGCTTACGAGAGATCATAATTATAATAACAATAATAATAATTAATGTAGGTCAGAGATGAAGCATCCAATATTGCGAGGAGAGCTTGGACGACGCTTGCCGGCTGTTGCTCGTCGCTTACTTGCGCAGGTGGTTGAACGAGCTTGCCTTGGAGGTGATGCGCTTTTCACCTGCTGTGTGTTCCACGGGAACTTTTACTTGGCCCGCAGCCACTGGACCAATGCACGTTAGTGGATCCTTGAAGTAGGAGCACACCTATACAGAAATAAACACATGAATTATATACTTTAAATGTTATTTTTGTGCTTTTTAGACTAATTTGTTCATTTATATATATGTATATATAAATATATTTTTTTAAATGTCTTATTATTTTTATTTTGAAACAACATATTTGTCTTTAAAATTTAAGAATAAAATTTCACAAGGATATAAAATGAGAAGAAACAAAATTTATGAGAATGTATTGAATTCTCAGTTCGTATAATTGTTTTGATTGAATACAGTATAAAAATCTTGGAAATGGGAAGTTCTTTCTTTGCACCAAGATACAACACGTAGTTATATTATTTTATTATAACTTAAATCATTAGTAAATATTAAGTATTCCTTGCATGTCAAATAATTTTATTCATTGACATAATTTTATTACTTCTATTGAGATAAATATTCTATGCGAATGTATTTTCCCAGTATTAAAATAGCTTGACTATTGTTATATATCTATCTATCTATTGATAAGAGTTTCGTATTTTATCTCGCAGTTTCTCTTTTTAGAACATAGTTGTAACTTGAAACTTGACATTAAATTTCTCTTTTCAAAACAATATGTAATTGTACAAGTAGGTATATACACGCTGTAAACAACATATTATTATACATAAGTGACATTGCTAATATTTTTAATATAAATAAATAACATTTTGAAATAAAAAAAAAAAAAAGGTATTACGTAAATTGGTAAAACATTAAATTTACATTGTATAATTAAGGAATCGTAAATCGATGAGGCTTACAGAGGAATTACGTCTGCAAAGGCTAAGGTTGAGCTAGAAAGTTTTGAATGTACCGGTGCGTGTCGTGCATGCCAGAGATGTGGGACTAGGAGGGGTGAATTAAAGTACCTTGCGTGGTGCCTGGCGGTGCCGGCGTTGCAGCTGGCAGCACAGACCACGAGACACGTCGCACTCGCCGCTCATCGTACACTCCTCGTCTGCAACAAACAGCCAATTTATTTAACATGCACATTTGTCTTAATTTAAGACGTAAAATCTCTTCTTTAAGAGAGCAGAAGTCATTTTAAAAAGTAGTATCCATATTATCTTCATCGTCTAGCTATATAAATGCTATTTGAAAGTCTTTTATTATAAGATGTACGTACATGATACAATTTAAATTATAGAATAAATAACACGGCCTTCCTACTTATTGTTATGTATCAAATATATGATATAGCCATATAATAAATTTTGCAGAATACGGATCGATTATACAAAATAACACGGGACTGATGTGCGCACTTTTTTTCCCCCTTCGAGTTTGTAGCACAAGACACGAATTGCTAGATAATTTTTTGTTATATTGTACGTATGCTAGGCATAATTATGTTAAATGTTTAAAATTTGATGATAGAACTAAATATTAAGCTTGCATCTATCTGTGCAATAGATGAAATTGCATTTACATTTGGTTACGGTAAAGAGCAATTCTGTCTGATGGATAACCTTTATCATTAAAATAAATTGGTAGTTAAAAATCAATTTGTTGTCATTAATATTTTTATAACAGAATCTGTATTATATAATGGCTATTAATGGCTATATAATATACAGAGTGTTCCACAATTCGTGTCCCAAATGTAACTCGTAAAATGGAATTGCAAAAGTGCTCGTAGAAACTTCAAATTTCGTACAGTGGTAGTCGAGGGTCCTTTGTTTTGTGTTCTGGCAGTGAAAATTTTTCCCACCCTTATTTCACCCCTTCTGGGGGGTGCGTTCCCGTTCTTTATCAAAACCTTATGGGCTTACAATGTTAATGAAAATCAAATAAAAAAAATTTCGAATTTCAGTCTGAAAATTTCCAACTAGGGGTTTTCGAGTATGAGAAAAACAGTGGTGACCTTATTTTTTTTCTGCCATTGACCCTTCACCCCTCGCAGGGGTCAATGTTGACCCCTAGAATGACTTTTTTTTAATTCTCCGAATTTGTTGAAATTGATATGATTTTATGGGTTATCGACGATGACAAAACCCATGAAAACACTTGCGAGTTGATAAAATTGACCCTTGACCCTCGCAGGGGTCAGTAGTGACCCCTAGAATGACTTTTTTTAAAATTCTCCGTTTTCCTTGAAATTGATATGCCTCTATGGGTTGTCGAGAATGAAAAACCCCATGAAAATACCTGCGAATTGATAAAATTGATTCTTGACCCTCGTAGGGGTCAGTAGTGACCCCTAGAATGACCTTTTTAAAATTCTCCGAATTTGTTGAAATTGATATGCCTGTATGGGTTGTCGAGGTTGACAAAACCCATGAAAATACTTTTGAATTGATAAAATTGACCCTTGACCCTCGTAGGGGTCAGTGGTGACCCTTGACAGGATATTTTTAAAATTCTCCGAATTTGTTGAAATTGATATACCTCTATGGGTTATCGAGGACGAGAAAGCTAATGAAAACACTTGCGAGTAAATTAAAATAATTATTGACCTAGCAGGGGTCACTGCATGGTACGTGAGCCTTGAAATTAATTTTTTCACATTCTCTCAATTTCATTGAATATGATATGCATCTATCGGTTATTAAGAATGGAAAAACCCATGAAAATATTTGCAAATTCATCAAATTTATTGTTGACCTCGCATACTCTGAAACCTTTAAATACGAATTTTGGTGGTTTGGTGGAGATCGGTAACAAAATCTATCAGATCAACTTAATTTAACATGGAAATCCCACAAGGAAGAAATGCATATCATGAATCCATGCACCCGTCAAACAGTTGAGAGAAGATTTTTTTTTTTTTTTAAAAAGAAACAAAAATATCCTTGAAACTTACAACCCTTGGCTTTCTGTGTGCCAAATTTCAACTTTCCAACTGAAGTCGTATACCACTGAAAATTTAGCACAAAATTAATCGAACCCCATATGTAACAGTGGCTGAGTCAGTATTCTCCAATTGTGACTGGCCCACTTAAATTTTTTTAATAATGATATTAATAAAACAATAATTCAAAATTTATTCAAAATCTAGAGGCCACCAGTGACCCTTGCGGATTAATTAATGAATTATGTAAACCAACTTGAAAACATCTTCATTAATTTTATCTGCCTCAACAATCCATAGAGGCATATCAAATTCGATGAAATTGAGAAAATTCGGAAAAATTAAATTCAAGGGTCACCAGTGGCCCCTGCGAGGTCAACAATAATTTTGATGAATTTGCAAATGTTTTCATGGGTTTTTCCATTCTCAATAACCGATAGATGCATATCAAATTCAATGAAATGGAGGGAATGTGGAAAAATTAATTTCAAGGCTCACCATGCAGTGACCCCTGCGAGATCGATCAATAATTATTTTAATTTACGCGCAAGTGTTTTCATTAGTTTTCTCATCCTCGATAACCCATAGAAGTATATCAATTTCAACTAAATCGGAAAATTTTAAAAAGGTCATTCTAGGGGACACCACTGACCCTGACAAGCGGTCAAGGGTCAATTTTATTAATTCGCAAGTATTTTTATGGGTTTTGTCATCCTTGAAAACCCATGGTGGCATATATCAATTTCAACAAATTCGGAGAATTTAAAAAAGATCCTTCCAAGGGTCACCACTGACCCCTACGAGGGTCAAGGGTCAATTTGATCAATTCGCAGATATTTTCATGGGTGTCTGTCAACCTCGACAACCCATAGAGGTATATCAATTTCAACAAATTCGGAGAATTTTAAAAATATCCTGTCAAGGGTCACCACTGACCCCTACGAGGGTCAAGGGTCAATTTTATCAATTCAAAAGTATTTTCATGGGTTTTGTCAACCTCGACAACCCATACAGGCATATCAATTTCAACAAATTCGGAGAATTTTAAAAAGGTCATTCTAGGGGTCACTACTGACCCCTACGAGGGTCAAGAATCAATTTTATCAATTCGCAGGTATTTTCATGGGGTTTTTCATTCTCGACAACCCATAGAGGCATATCAATTTCAAGGAAAACGGAGAATTTTAAAAAAAGTCATTCTAGGGGTCACTACTGACCCCTGCGAGGGTCAAGGGTCAATTTTATCAACTCGCAAGTGTTTTCATGGGTTTTGTCATCGTCGATAACCCATAAAATCATATCAATTTCAACAAATTCGGAGAATTAAAAAAAAGTCATTCTAGGGGTCAACATTGACCCCTGCGAGGGGTGAAGGGTCAATGGCAGAAAAAAAATAAGGTCACCACTGTTTTTCTCATACTCGAAAACCCCTAGTTGGAAATTTTCAGACTGAAATTCGAAATTTTTTTTATTTGATTTTCATTAACATTGTAAGCCCATAAGGTTTTGATAAAGAACGGGAACGCACCCCCCAGAAGGGGTGAAATAAGGGTGGGAAAAATTTTCACTGCCAGAACACAAAACAAAGGACCCTCGACTACCACTGTACGAAATTTGAAGTTTCTACGAGCACTTTTGCAATTCCATTTTACGAGTTACATTTGGGACACGAATTGTGGAACACTCTGTATATACAAAACTAATATGGTATATAGACGTGCTTATGTATTATTATATTCTTTCAATAAAGATTGTAAATAATTATCTCTTCATTCGTCATCTGGGACGATAATTTAGATTGATATGTAATTACTGCAACTCTCAAGCAATTAAAGATTTAATTAAAAATGGTTGATTGCTTCATCATTCATGTATATATATAGTGTGATATTGAAGTTCAAAAAAATGTGAAGCAATATCAAAACTTTTTTTTTTTTTAAAAATCTACTATTGTCGTCAAGAAAGTTACTTAGATAACAACGTACAGAATTTTTTTATGTGAAAGTTTCGCAGTCTGCAAACACAACCAGAAAAATTAAAAAAAATATATAATAGTGAGTAGTAGAGAAAAAGTTGTCGCAAGTATTTTTCTTTGTGCTCAAACAGCGCACTCAAAGCAAGAATTGTACAGCAAACTCAATCTTATCTCTTCTAGCTTACTCCTAGATGTAACACATGTAACTATTTACTGTCAATTGCACGAGTCTTCTAAAAATACAACTTGAATTTATTCAAATCCTTGAAAAAAAAAAAAAAAAAAAAATGAAATATGAAGTATGAGTCAGACTAAAATATTAATGAACCCTCAGTTTACTAGTGTAGTCTAGACATCAATATTAAGTTTCTTCAAAAGAAATTTGCTTATTTATATGCTTTTAAATATCAAATACATTCAATTAATTATTAGAAATTACAGTGAGTGTAACTGTAAATTGAAATTGTAAATTATGAAACAATAAAAGTAAAACAATTGTACGCCACAACACGTAGTTATATAATTTTATTATAACGTGAGTCATTAGTATAAGTATTAAGTATTCCATGCATGTTAAATTTTAATTACATTATACATCTGTACAGGTAATTCTGACGTCATAGCTTGTTACTTTGTTCTGCACGAGATATCCTGCCACTCAGATAAAGTCAAAGTAACTACGAAGAGAAGGTACACCTCCAGACAACACGAATTTTATCCTTGCTCTATTTGTGGACGTTAATTACCACGCAACCTATGGAGGTGTGGTGAACTTGGACAATTTTTCGGGATGGCGAGACTGCATTCTCTTCTCGAACCTCAAAATTACAAAGCAGCGTCTCTTTAATTGTGTCTTCAGATTGCAGCACATGCAAAACAGGCAGCGGTTAAGTTCATGCTATCCCGAGGTGTATTATTGTCATGTCTCTTTAACATAAAGTCCAGTTTATTTACATTTAGTTGCAATTGTAGTCGTATATTTTTTTATAATTTTTTTAATATACAGGTTCAGATTTTTTTTTAATAAATTTTATTTATTTTTTAGAAGCAAACCATGATAAATTTATGATCCGTACAATATTGCAAGGTCGTTTAATTCTCAAACAAATTTTCTATGTGCCTATGCAGTAAAAATATAATGACATCAATTTTTTCTTTTAAATTAACTGACTTTCGTATACAAAAGTAAATAAAATCCGAACCACAGTAAAAGTGCGCCAATGTTTGTGTCAAGTCTTTGTTTAAAAATCCCCTACCATATTCAAATGTTCCATAATGGCGACTAAGTCGATACTCACTGTACTGCTTGTTGGTGCGGTTGGGCGGCTGGCAAGTGCGGGGATCTCCGCCCGAGTCCGAGCACAGCAGCCCGGTCTCGCAGTCGTTGTCGCGCCGGCAAAGCTCGCCTTGTTTCAACCCGTACGCGAATAAGCACGAGCCCACGACTGCAACATATAATCATTTCGATTAGCGTCAACTTCCAACTTTCAAATTGTGACGTAAAGGTTTAGAGAAAGATACACCCTTTTCGTGTTTGCTTAACTTATGTGGAACAAGGGGGGTGGGTGGGGAGAGTCTACACGTCTCTGTCGTCTCTAAGGAACATTCTTCGCTCCTTAGGGTCAAATTTTTGCCAACTTTTTTAAAAAAATATTGAAATATAGAAATGTTATAATGATTAGAAAACTTTGTTTTTGTTTACATTTACACGGCCGTAAAAACTCAAGACGAATAAAAAATAGTAAGAAAAATGAGCTAAAAAATCATATTATTATAAATGATTACGTTTGCTTTCTTTAAAACAATGTTTGGAATCTGAGCTAACAAGTTTGCTTTTATTTAAATAAAATCAGAAAAATCAGCAAATTTATTTTATTCATCAAATTGCAAGTGCAAATAACGTGAGACCTTTTTGCAGTGTCCTTGTGTCACTTGCAATCAATATTTTCTTGTGCACTCCCGGCCAGCATTCGTTTCCCCTCTACAAGAACACGAGTGAAGAATGTTTACTTTGCTAGGCCGGTTTACCCGTAAGACGTCATCATCCTACATCGGTTTGTTTTTCATTGTTCCCTCTTTACCTCTTTACAGTTGTTGACTTTTGAACAAGAACAATAATGAGATCTGACAAAGTCTATATCTTTACTGTAGAAATTTTTGTCAAAGAAAATTTAAGTTTTTCCAACGTAAAATCATTAGATTTAATAATGTTTTACAAGATGAGAATTTCTCAATGTTCTTTGACGTTCAGTAGCCTGTAAAATAGGCAACACTTTGTTCTTTACAGCGTAACTGGTTGCATAACAAACAAATACGGCAGGCGCTAGAAAAAGCGTGTTATTAAATAATAGCCATAATTTTAATTAAATGTATTACTTATTTAATATACATCTAATTCCTTTTCAGAGTTTTCTGGTCTTTCTAGAATGTATTGACTATAAAAAAATAATCAAATTAACCAAATTATCAATCACGCGTTGCATCATTTTTATATTAATGTTGTTGCATGTATACGTTACAGTTTTTTTTTTCAATATTATTTAATATAAATATAATATTATTCTGAGATTATGAATCGAAATAAATTTGTATTCATCAATTAATAACATAATTTATTTCTATGAATTCATTTACTATTTTATGATAGTAAAAATAAATTACATTAATTGTATTTGTTAAATATTTTAGAATGAAAACTATTATGACATAAAAAAAGTTTTACATTTTTTTTTTCTTATAAAAGTGCGAGAGTATCCAGGTGAAGTATAAGTTGGCTTGAGGGCATACTCAGTCAGAGGATGCTAGTTTATAGACTCCTTCGTAATATATTACCTTGGGAATACATTAGAGAAAAGGGCACATGCATACTTACTGCCGTCAACGTCGACGCACACGGAGCCTGGGCAGCAGTGCTCGTTGGCAGTGCACTTCTTGCCGTAACAAGGCTCGTCGTCATCCTCCCGTAGCTCATCCAGGACCTCAACGGGGCTCTGCAACAAAACGCGCCAAATTCAAAACTCAATGTGGATGTCAAAGGGGTTTTGTAACAGAAAGCGCTAAATTTAAAACTTTGTATCCTTTTATTCTGATAAAAAGCTATCAACACGCTCTTATAAAGCACTTCTTATTAGAAGAGGGTTTTTTTGAAAGGGCTAGGTTTAATATTAAAATAAGAAGGGAGAGGAAAACATTTTCTTGATAGAATTTTTAATGTATTGTATAAAACTTGTATACATGTATAAACTATAATATGAGCATGTATATGATCATAATTATGATTAATTTGTATTTTTTATTTATTTTTTTTTCATTTTAGGAAAATGAAATGTAATTTTAAAACCTCTTTTTTTTTTAAATATTAAGACTATAGATAATGAATAATTCAATATTGTTGTATTGCATCCCACTTGATAAGGTAATCATTTCAGTCAATAGAAATTTATTAAAGGTAATGCTGACATGATTATTACTGATATCGTAATTATAATTTAGTGTAGCATTACTATAGTCCAACACATGTAATATGACCTCCAGAAATAGTTGAAATTGAAAGGTTTGTGTCCTTTCCATTGATATTTCAGAGACATTTATCAGGCATTTGTAAAGTTGCCAATAAATGTCAATATTCAAAGTAAGGGCAGAATCTTATCACTTCCATCTACGTTCGTCTTAAATTGATTGAACTTTAACTTGATCCAACACACAATAAAAATGAGTTAAAATCATTGTAGCAATATGTAAATAATGGTGGTAAAATGAATATAACAATGCAATCGTAACTCCTAGCTCCGATGTATTTTTGAATATGATATAATAAAACGTTTTAATTAATTTTAACTTGCGATCTTTGTTTTGTTTTTTTTTTTTTGTTTTTTTTTTTTTAAGTTACTGCTTCAGATTTTCGTTGTTGATTAAACTTTGTAACTTGATTATAGCTGTTAAATTTTTATAATAGCAACTAAATTTTGAACGTTTTTAAATCTAAATGAAATTCCATGATGATAAGCCATTTTATTATAGTTTAAAATTCATTGAAAAATTATTAAAAAAAAAAAAAAAAAATGGGAGGAAAATAGAAAAGTGAAAATTTATTTATATTGTATAAATATTTTTTTAAAAGTCAAATCGAGACTTCTATTTTCATTACAACACAATTATGTTGAGATTAAAATTTAAAAACCTCTCACGTTTTCAAATGACGTGAATTATTATAACCTAAAGGTTAAAGTTAAATACCCAGATCGTATTCAGTGACTTGAATTTCAAACGAATGGTAAAAAAGCAATACCGATTTACAACTCCCAAGCCCGGCCGGATCAATTCAACTACACAGTATATTTGAAGTCATACCGAAGAGAAATCGAGGCACGTTTCTTGTTAGTTCACCACGCATACAAAACGATTGGTGTTCTAAGTAAGTCTTCTTGAGAAGTTAGTCTGCGCACTGGCTGATGGTTCCAAGACGTGTTTGAGCTTCATGAGTCCCAACCCGGTGGCCCAAATACAATGTCATGTCAGGGTTAGGCAAACACCTGCTCTTAAACCATCTTTCACAACTTTCTAACAACTTTAATCAAGTCCTTAATATCTGAAGTTAAGTGAGATTAGATTTGTAAAATTCTAATATTTGATTGGACTGATGGTCATTAAAATTAGGAATTTAATCCTTCTTCAAGATAAATTACCCCCTCCCCTCCCCTCGTCTTGCATCTCCTCACTCTCACTAAATTGACAAATTAACACTCTAAAATTACTTAGTTCATTTAATGATCCAAAAATTTTACTCTTGATATTTTTCTTTGATCATGATATAATAAACAGAAAAAAAGTTGACGTAAAAGTCAAAACAATCACGTAATACTAATTGGCTTTTTTAACCTGAATATTTACTTTAGCACTTTTTTTTACATAATTATTATAATCCAGGCAAAAAGCTACTGATACATAATACATACGAATTTACATAAGCAAAATATTTCATAACAAAATATAACAAAGTTTATTCTCGGAACAACAGCAACAATAAGTAAAGGGAATAGTTGTATATATTATGTATAAAATTATAATTATATTATAATTATTAAATTAAAAAGTTATAATTAACATTATAAAATAACGTTAGTTAAATTATACTTCCTTCTTTTTTAAAAAAAAAAATATGTACAATCGTAAAAAGAAAAAATTTTTTTGTTTAGAATGTATTATGCAAAGTTCTAACGAGAAAAATTTAAAAAGTTTTTTATTATAGCATCGTATAAAGAAAAGTATATTCTACTATAGTAGCAAGTGCTGGAACTAACTTTGTCGGGAAAGAAAAGAAGAGCGGATTAAGTTGGTCTGGCTGAAGGAAATAAAGGAGGCCTCACGGGACTCCATCTGGGCTATCAGATGTGGGTGGAAATCTCGTGTGTGTGCAACGCCTTAGGTGGTCTCCAGCAACAAGCAGGCTTTGCTCTGTAGTCTCTGTACATATTATAGCAAGACTGGACTTCGCAAGTAGGGGCAATGGAGTTCAAAGCAATATATTTCCACGTGTGATTGCGATTTAATGCTCATATACACCGGCCCTATAATGCTGTATATATATATATATATATATATATATATATATATATATATATATATATATATATATATATTACATAGACAACGTTGAAGGAGATTTTAAATAAATGTTGAAATAATATCATAGAACTATCAATATGATATTAAATTCATGGTGTCTTGTTGATTTCTTTTTTTAAGTTGCAAAATTTACTACTTTTTAGCTATAATATTGCTATATATATAATATTACTATTGCTGTATTTTATATACGTATATAGGGGTAATATTTTTTCCTTGATAAAAGGTTTAAATTTGATGACGTACATAGAAGAAGGAAATTTTTATGCCCACAATTATTGGGGGGGTGTATGAAACCGAAAGAGAGAGAGAATCCCCACTGAGAGTTTCATGTGGCAGCTTACCAACCGACCGCTTGCTTGCCGCGGCACCTGCATTGCGGGGTGGGTCGATATCGCAGAGAGAGGGCGCAGCAAAGGAACCCTTCACGCCCAGCATACCCCATTGCCCAACTCGTCTGATGCTCTTTCTCTCTCTCTCTCTCTCTCTCTCTCTCTCTCTCTCTCTCTCTCTCTCTCTCTCTCTCTCTCTCTCCTCTCTCTCTATTTCTCCGTTTCTCTGTCTCCGCTCTCAACGCATTTCCAAAACAAAAAATATGGGTCAAGCTTTTACCGTCATATATGACATCTTATATGTATGGAATATAAATTATAACCATTATTATTATATTTTTGTGCTTAATAATAAATTAGAAGAACGCGTGATAAAATTTTATGAACAAAAAATTATAAATATTTTATGTAATATGGAGATAAAAATGTTAACGTTATTATTAATATTTACCTCATTTTATGCAGTAGTTTCAGATATTATGTCGTAAAAGTTTATTTGTTGTATTTTTTTCTGGGGAGTATAAGAGATAAAACTTTTTGAATGGTTTTCTCTATAATTTTTTATAATGTTATGTAAGATTTTTATTCTCTTCTTTTCTGTGCTGCATGTAGGACGTGAAATTACCCAGAAACATAACCAGGTTTCTTACTATCCACATTGGGCGCGATTCACAAAGCAGTTAGCCAGGTTTCTAACCACATTTAACTTAACCACGTTTAACTAAGGTGGTTTAACACGTAAAACAGGTATAGTTAAACGTGGTTAAGCTAAACGTGGTTAGAAATCTGGCTAACTTCGTCGTGAATCGCACTCATTAATTATTTAGTGTCATTACGTGAGACTAGTTAGACTGACGGTACGCTAAATGCATAAGGTTGCAGGTAAGAAACTGGTTATCTCCCTTCGTGAATCACATTTCATGAATCACGCTTTTAAGGTTTTTTTATTATACAGTATATATTATATTATATTATATTATATTATATTATATTATATTATATTATATTATATTATATTATATTATATTATATTATATTATATTATATTATATTATATTATATTATATTATATTATATTATATTATATTATATTATATTATATTATATTATATTATATTATATTATATTATATTATATTATATTATATTATATTATATATATATATATATACATAAAACATCATTAGTTTACATTGTGCAATGTTATGCAATTGATGTTGAAATTCCAATCGTTAAATAAATGAAAAAAATACGTAATGAGTAATTTCAAGAAGTGCACAAAATCTTTATTATTAATAAATTCATTGGTTTTTAGAATTTAATCAAAAGATATAAAAAGCTATAACTGCAGAACGTTATATACGACACGTGATCAAATAGAAAATTTAATTGTAATGAGAGCATATAGGATTTTTTATACTATAGTATTAAAAATCAATTAGTTAAAAAACTGAATTGAATTGTTAATTAATTAGTTGCCCAAGTATATTGATTACTTATTCAATCTCATCACGATGGTTTCGAAATGCCAAACTTACAAAGTAATTGATTAAAGGTTCATGTTGTTTCTGATGTAATTACGAATTCTTAATTCAGTAATCAACAATTTTAAATTATTTATACACATTGGAAGTATATATAAAATTAATTACTAAAATGGATATATTGTAATTAAAATTTTATTCTATTAATTATCAAATTATATGTGTAAGTCATATTAAGCATGCAGAAAGTAATTAATGCAGAACAATAACAAAAAAATAACATTTCAAAATTAGATTCAATTAGTACTTAAATTAAATAAAAGTAACACACATCAGTTAATGTCATGTTTGCTTTGTTAACTGACAAGACTTTGTAACAAACATAACACATGACATGGTGAAATTAAAATGGATGTTGTATTGTAAAATTGAAATTAAAATAGAATTAAACTAATTAAAGTTACCATAAACTATTTAATTATTCTATTGGACAGCGCGCGGATGTATGATTTATTAATCATATTAAAGTTAATTGCAAATTAAAATTAATTTAACAATATTGCGGTAAATTTTAGGATTTAATTAGCATTTAATTCAAAGTTAAGTAATTTCAATTAAAACTCACGTTTAACAGTTGGAAACAACATTAGATACTTACAATACATTACATTTTATTACATGTAACATATTATATAATAGAAGGTAAGGTAATAAATGAAAACATATATATGATGATCAATGTTATTTATATATAATATATATTCTCCTATACATACATTTTTCTATAAAAATAGAAAGTTATAAAATTTTAGATGTACGCTACAGAAAGCTTTTGTATATAATTTAATGTCAATTTTTATTTTCATTGGCAATTTCCTCTTGTTTCATTTATGTAGCATGTATACAATGTGTCCATCTGTATATATGGCTATACAAAGCCACCGTTATCTGGTAAGCTATAAAATGCTGCTGCAGTGCACATAGTCCTAGGTATATGGGCTTCACGATCGTTCTAGAAAATGAACCACTGTAGAAATGGGCATGAAGTTATATATACAGGCAAATTAATTTAAAATACCCGCCGGATGTAGCCGGAAATGTGTTACATTTACATTTAAAATGTGGTAAATGTCAAATTGTAATTGTGAAAGTTTTAACTAGTTTTCTTTACATGAAGAGAACATGCTATTTTAGTTACTTCCATAGGGAACGTAAAATTAATATGAATGTGGTTTGTAGCCAACTGCAACACATTTGTAGCATCACAACAGCAGTATAGTCAGACTGTGACCCTTACTAACCACCTCACTTAACTATTACGATGATACAGACTCAACTTTATGATAACTGCTGCATGCTTTTTATTACTCAACTTTTTTTGTGTTGTTTCTTTTATACATATACAAGTATAATGTCTATTTACGCTTTAAAAATACGATAGCTGTATATTATTTTCTTCTGTATGCAAAAGATATCAAATTATGAGTCAATTTAAAAAAATATTATAATTTAAATATATGAATAATAAATAAAGGTATTTATAGAAGATTATAGTTAAATACTTTAAACAGTTGGGAAATTTTAAAGGAAAGTTGTAACTTTTTATTATATTGCGTGAGTAGTATTTATAAATATAAATTTATAAATATTTTACTATATATATTTTTTATTAAAAAAGTTTTTCTTGAACACTGAAAACATTGAATTTTATTTATATTATTCGTAAAGCAATATGCATCGCATTGTAAAATTCTCACAAATCTTTTTACTCTGCGACGTTTTGATAGACTTCCTTTCCATATGACAAAATATAATAAATGCCTGTTATTACAAATATTTTATTGATTTTTTTACCTTGCATCTGTCCGGAACATAAATTCTTATTATTTATGTTTATTTATGTTTACATTTTTTTATAGCAACAACCAAGTACATATTTTTAGTCAGTAGTGAGAATTTATGCGTTTAAATAAGATGTTCTAAAAGGAGAGAAGTGCATCTTTGAGAGAGAGAGAGAGAGAGAGAGAGAGAGAGAGAGAGAGAGAGAGAGAGAGAGAGAGAGAGAGAGAGAGAGATAGGGGGAAGGGGGATAATAATTACTTTTTTTACTTTTTTATTAGTATTATTATAGTATTATACATTACTCGTTGTACCAAAATTGTAATATGAATATAATATTATTAATTACATAAATTATGGTCAAAATATTTTCAATCTTAAATTATTTACAATGCTAGAGTATTGCAAAGGCTTGTGAAATTAATTTCAAAATATTATGAAAGGTCATCATCAGAATGAGCTGGCACGGTGGCAGCAGCAAAGTTCAAAGCCTCCTTCGTGCCTCTAACGATCTGTTGTGACCAGTGACGTCACGGCGGTCGTGAATCATTCCGCCCGGTGCGAGCAGAACACCCCCTCACTCCTCACGCAAAGCGTCTTCAGGAAAACCGTGACGTTACCTTTCTTTGAAAAAATGATTTATAAGGGTGTTTTTCATTGAAGAGTCACCTTGCAATTTAGTACACTGGCCGCTCAGCATTATTTTTTTCCCCTGAATGCTTTCTTAAATCGTATATTTTTCTACAGCAATAGCTTTATATTCATGTCAGGACGATGAATAAACGTTCATACGTAAATCTTGAAATTTTGTAACGTATTAAATAAAGTCGTTAATCGGTAATTTTAAAATGCATGTTATAGGTTTGCTAGCTGCCACTTTAATATAATATGATATGTACACGATTTGTAAACAACATAAGAATATAACTCGAACCTATTAATGTGAAAAATTCATGTTATTACTTCAGTTGGGAACTAATTTTTTATGTTACGTTTGTACTTTTTTCGAGATTGTTAAACCACGTGATAGCATATAGAGAGATTATGCTTAATTATGTACTTCAAATTTAGCTGCAAAAATTTGAAACTGGTCCCATATCAAAACTTTATTTTGATTTTAGAATTTAGCAGAGAATAATACTAAATTATTCATTAGTTAAAAAATTATAATTGAAACGAAATTCTATTAAAGTTTGAAATTTAGTAATTTAAACTTGATAAAAACGTCATTCATATTTTGCAAAATATGTTATCATCTATCGTTGTTTTATATCATGCTGGTGGGAGTTGCACGAATCTACGAAGTTATATAAGACAGATTTTAATCATAGCAGAAACTGTAATAGTCGTACGTGATCGTGAGAACAACGTCACGTGTTTAAGCTTACTATTTTTAACGTTAACTACAGATAGAACTCGAACATTTTACTGCGTATATGAAAAACGTGACTTAAATTCATGAACCATTGTGTTAAACAAGTTTCTATAGAACTTTCTTCTTTTTATTAACCACACACTGATTTACTATTAGAAAGATAAACTCATGAATTAATACTTTTATAATATATAATATATAGTAGTTTTTTTGCTCTAAAAAAATATTTATATTTTCAGAATTACATGTTTATCAATCAATATTGATGTAAAATTATAGTATTTGAATTTCAATCTAAACTCGCTAAAATTTGCAAAGTCAATAAATTTTGAAAATTTGGAATGTTATCAAACTTGTTTTGAAACTCGTGGTTAAAATTTTAGGTTGGGAAGAACCAACCTTGTTAATAAAAATTTAAAGTTTTTACTCTGAAAGTAATGAGAATTCTAAAGTTCCTCGTATTACTTGATTTTTGTATTCAGTATTTTACAATTTTCTGAGCTTACTATAGCAAACAGAGAGAACATAAGGCGTAGTAATTTAATCAAATTCAGTAAATGCATCAGTCATGAACATGCCATAGATAAGATAATAAATTTTGTTTTTCAAATCTATTTTTATCCCAGAAAAAGAAATAATAAATTTATAAAGGAAAAAACATCAGATTATTGTAGCAGATGAATGAATTGGCAGTGGTAAACAATAAATTATACTTATCATAAATGTTCATTGGTTTTAAAATTGAGTTCAATGTATAATTTCCAGGACAAAATTTGCAACTAGCGCACTTATTGATGGGATTAAGGAGATACCTCTGGTTAAATTTTTTAGCTAGAATTCATAAATTATAATTAAGGCCAATTACTATAGTTATAGGTTATTAACCAAAAAAGTTAGTAGTGTGAAGGAAAGATGGAATAAGTGACAAGTAGACTTAATGTCGCGTACCTTGTGCCTCGGGGCTTAACATTTAAAAGCTGATTCAGATGGCGACAATGGCGATGCGACGCGATTTTGTCACACAAGCTGTGAAATTCTATGCGGCAAGTGAATTCGCCATTGCAGTGGCGAATATCGCGTTAAATTACGATGCTCTTTTTTTAATCACCAAATATGGCCACCAGTGGATGTTACAGCAAGTGCGCATTATTCGTTTTGCGTCGCATCATAAATTTCACCATGTGAATCCGCCTTAACACACAACTCATTTCACAATTTATATATCAGGACCTTTAAAGAAAAAATAAAATATAAAAAGAGATTATAGAGAGAGAAATTTGGGATAGTACACAACAGTGGTTGTAATTTGTAAACAAACGTGTAAGCAGAGTTCACCATCATCTGACCCCTATATAATAATAATAATAATAAAATCGTCTTTATTATAGAGGCGGGATTTAGGCCAAAAGGCCCACTCTTCCATCCAACCTGAATATATTCCATCCATATATGAATATGATGTGAGAATTTTTAGTTGTATTTTTATATAATTTAAAAAGTGAGTTTTGTCAAATTTATTATTCTTACACATTACGGTAAAGATAGCAAAAATATGAAATGCGAAGCAACAATCAATAAGTTAAACAGAATATATATGTATGAAATCAATCGCAAGTCAAGTAGAATTCAATACTTTGAGTTTTATAACAAAATATGATGTTCAATTTTTGTATTAAAAAAATGTATGTAATGCGTGGGCTGCCAATAGTAAAATATGAATATCTGCGCAAAAAGAAAAAATACTTAGGAATACATTTTAAGTCTATACGAAGCATCCAATATTGTATCAATAAAATTATAATAAACCAATAGACAAATTTAATGATATTTCTCTTTTTACTCTGTTAATTAACTTTTTTTAAATGTGTTTATTCATGATATAGACATAGTAAAGTACATAATACATAAGAAAATTTAGTAGAATTATTTTTAGTTTGGATAATTTTTAGAAATTTTTATAAATCATGACAAGGAAAAATGTATATGTTGTACTAAAACAAAAAAATAATAATTTAGTAATATCATCATTTACTGTTATATCAAATACAGTTTTTCGTATTTTTTTAGGAAAATATTTATAAGCAAATTACTGTAAAATATTGAACAATAATTTAATATTTTCAGTCCCACAAGCTTAATTAAATATTAAGACCACTGCGGATTATAAAAATAGTAAATAAAGTACTAACGATGGTAAGTATCATTGTACGAACTACGAACATCAATATAGCTGTTTTGAAACAAAAACTGAAATAATATTTGATGCAATAAAACATAAAAAACATTTCATGTTCATTTCATAACACAAAATGTTGACAAAATTTAAGCCATATCACTCATTTGATTTTTAGAATATTATTTTTTATATCTTTTAACACTTATGACCAAATATAAATGTACATTTTAATATAATATAACAACAATTAATTAACTTTTTGGTAACAAGTATTGTAGTATTATAATACAGAAGGCAAGTTTTAGATATTAAACACCATATATGCGAGTCTAAATTAGCTTTTCTCTTTCAACATTGTTTGGCCAGGGGTGTAGGGAGTGTGTAATCAATATTTCATTACCAAATGTAAAGCTGAAAAAATTATTTGTATATTACCATAAATACGCTGAAAATGGGGAAGGTGGTTTCCCTACAGCAAATTATCTGTTAGTAACGTTTTAGATTTGTTACTAAACCCAATACTCTCTGCACTATAGGGGGACTCTAATGGACCCTTATTCTTATACCAGCCTATACATTTCTTCTTATGTTTCCAAAAATTTCACACATTTGTATTCCTAAAAAATATGTATCAAATTTCGTTACATTGATACTATTACGTGTTCAATTTCACTTCAGAGAAATCCTTTTGGATATCAAAATATCACAGGTATAACCAGAAAAATAATTGAAACGTATACAAGAACATTTCTTTGTGAGTATTATAAAGCTGTCGGCACTTGAAATGTGCTTCTTATGAACTGTTATGTTACAACATCCTAATGTAATTGCCTCAGCGTGGGCATATATATACATTGCCTAGAGCTAATTTCATATAAGTTGAAATAACTTGAAGTTTCAGTTTAATATATCTTCATTTTATTCATCAATGTTCCGACTGACAAAAAGTTTGAAAACTTTTTAACTTTCAATTAAATACACGCAAAGAAAAACGTTGTTGTAATATGCAATTAAAAAAATATTAATTATAGTTAATGTTATCCTATACTGAGTTAATTAAAAGTACAATAAAGTTATCATTTATTATAAATATAAATTGCTTTTCTTTGCGAAGTGAAACGTTTACATATTTAAATTATAAAAGTTAAGGTTTCTTAAAAATTATTACTGTTTGTAATCCAGATATATATGTAATATAAAAACTCGTTACACTGTATACAGAGTTTCTTTCAATTTTAACACGCAAAAGAATTTTTTTTTTATCATTAAAACTCTAGAACACACATGATACTTTCTAAAAAAAAAAAAGTTAAAAACTTAATCAAGTTGAACACTGTTAAGATTATTTCTTCTTTAGAATGGTCTCAAGAACTTTTACTGCTGAAACTTCTTTATCTGCAAGCTTAACAATTTAGTTATTAAAGTTACTACCACTTCAATGTAACACAATGGAGTAATCAATCGTTTTTATTTAATATAACAAAAACCCAATGGAGATTAAATTGTATAAGGGTAAAGAAATAATTAAATTTTCTAACAGGGTCTTATTAAAGTGAAAACTGTCTGGAAGTTTAATATCTATTCTTACAACATCATTGATCATTTCGTGACGTTGATCAAACTCCTATATATGTTTTGTCAAAAAGATTGTAAAATTTACCCTGTGTTTTTTGAACCTTGCTATTTCTTAAAAAAATGTAACAAGAAAAAAAAAATATTGAACTTAAGTTACAACAGAGAGTTATTCATGGATTGGATTGGTTACAAACCATTTATCACGCTGAATTTTTTCTCATTTCGTTATTCACATGGTAAAAAAGAGACATATTTTACATATTTTCCAAGAACGATTAACCTCTTCTGAACATTAATAGTATTATTTATATGCATAAGGAAAACATGAAAAAAAAATATTTTATTAACATAGTTCTTAGAAATATAAAATTTAATATTTTGAAAGAAGAGGGTAGAAAAGGGTTGTTTATTTTATTTAAGTAGTATAATATTGATTTTACATTACGCACGCTTGCTTTGTTTTTCCTTGAGCTTGTTTTCGTTCTATGTGGCTCAATAAGATGATGTAAGGATCAGTTGGTAGACTCAGCGGGATGGTAATGAGCCCCCCAGCCCGCCTCCTGCTGCTGCTGCTCAACATGAGCACCTCGCTCGATACATCAGACAAGATCACGTGACGTCATCAAGTCACGTGACTACTTCTTCTAAATCTCCATTCTGAATCATTGATTGAAAGAGTTGATTGCGCACGCGGAACAAAAGGAAATAGAGGCTTCAAGTCAGCTGATTTTGGCGGTGTTCCCACTTCCCCATCCTTTACTATGGGACGACGTCTAAAAAGCTGTTAAAGAAATTTAACTCGTATATTTAAGTGATATATTCACAAACTAGATATGAATATTAGTCTAATTCACTAGTTTGTAGTAAGAAACAACATATAATTATGCCGTAGGATTAAATTAAAATTTGATTTTTAAGTGCTGGCGCCACACCGCACATGTGTGCGACGTTGCCATATCAACAAACATGGCGCCGCCGGCCTATAGCAGGGCCTATAGCCATATTTCAGACGTTTCTGGAGTTACGTCAGTAAATCACAAAATGTTAATATGTTTTGAAAAGTAAAAGCAATAAAAATATCAACATTGAAGAATGTTTTTACTGTGGGAATGAAGACTCAATTATTGTCATCAGGTAAGTCTTAAAAATAAGCGTAAATAAATTTATAAAGTAGGGTGTTTATTGATCTTGAGGTTCATGTGCATTGAAAATATGCATAATTATGCATACTATAACCAGCAGTCATTGATTTATTGATTGATATTTTGATTTGCTAACTGATTTGATAATATGGACATAGAAACAGGTATATTAGTAATCAATTAATCCTACAACGTGAACACTTTCTGATCCAGCTTTCTTTGTTTGAGTCTGGAGGCTGGTGTACTGTATGCAAATGCATGCTCCGAGTAAGGCACTTTAATGTTCATAATCTCGGAATGCACTGCATTTATACTGTATGCATACTAGGCATACACTTTCTCAGTGCTCAGTGCTATTCTCCCATTATGTCAATTATAGGAGAATAGCCCTGCACCAGCTACGTACACTGCATTGTGGGTAGGACCATTATGCATACCTTTTTGACTCCTTTTAATTTTTTGCACCAAAAATGGCAATAATAATATATGCCTTTTACCTAGCTTATATGCATGTATGCATACAGTATTGTAATAAAGTTTAAGAAATTTGGAGTAACATTACTTTTTTTATCATGATATGATCCATATTGGTAAAGGTGCTTTCACATATTCGAAAATCGCTACGGAGTTCCGTAGCTATGCCGTAAGCCTTTCACATATTCTCGTTCATCTGCGGCAGCTGCGGCGGAAAATCATGTGAATGCCGTAGCAAAATCAAACTCATCTTGATTTTGCTACGGAGTTCCGTAGAACGTGCCGCGAGGTGCTACGGAACAGCTACGGTGCGCCGCAGCAAAATCAACACATTTGCTACGAAGTAGCTACGGAGCATCGTTTCCGTAGCGATTTTCGAATATGTGAAAGCACCTTTATATATTAAATTCATATTCGTCAACACTGAATTGTGAATACAGTAGGTTTTCTACGCTTGACTTCCTTGTGCATTTCGACACAAAGGAGCCTTCACATATTCGAAAATTGCTACGGAATCATGCCTAACATGTTGATTACGCCTGGTGATTTGCTGCGGCACTCAGTAAAAAATCAAAATGACTTTATTTTTTCTACGGTAGATACAGTATTCACAATTTTTTTTTTTTTTTTGCCACAACAGCCGCAGTCGAACAGACTCAAATCTGTAGCAATTAACTTTTGAATATATGAAAGCACCTTTTTTAAAGCCGATCACAATAGCAGCATTGCTACCGTTTTTTAAACAGACCAAATCTTTATTGCTATTATGATGTTTTTAAAATATGACAGTTCAGTATGCTTATTAATTGTAAGTTAACCATTTTTGCATTTACTGCAAAAATAAAAAATTTAAAAGTAATAAAATTCTGACGTCACGTCAGAATTTTATTACTTTTAAATCTTTTATTTAGTATCTTTTTGCATGGTGAAATTTTTTATTATCATCTCATAATGTATTTATTGTTTGGTTTACAGAAAAACTGAGAGACACCAAAGAATTGGGCGTGGCCAGGGGCGGATCCAGCTCGCGGCTCTAGGCGGGGCGGTGCCCTTTACCGCAATGTTAAAATTTGGAGTGGCAGGGGATGGGGGGGGCGATGGGGGGGGGGGGGGTTGGTAACACCTTCAGTTTTGGGACCTTTGGGGGGGGGGACCATACGCCACCATCGCCCCCCACCCCTTGGATTCGCGCCTGATAGGACGAGGAACGTGATATATTGAGACGTGGCTGTTGTTTCTGCAGAAGGTTTGGTTGCTAGGATACCGTCCAAAATTCCTTCTATCATCGCGAATATTTAAGGTAGAGATAACGCCGAACAGCTGTTCGACGTACTCTAATTTGATAACATGTGAACCTTGGGAAATTCACAAAAATTCTGAAATTTTGTTGAGAGGCAGATATTAGTGCCTAAAAGCTATAGAAAAAGTTTCAAAACAATTTAACGAGTCGTTTTTTTATTATTATTTTTTTATTAAGTTCTTGGTTTGTCTCTATGGGAAAGCACTATGCTGAAAATTAAAGAAAATCGGCTCGTTAAATTGTTTTGAAATTTTTCTATGGCTTTTAGGCACTAATATCTGTCTCTCAACAAAATGTCAGAATTTTTGTGAATTTGACAGCTAATGTTTACATGTTAATCAAAGGAGGGTACGTCAAACAGCTTTTGGGCATTATCTCTACCTTAAGTACATAAAAATTAATAGTGAGCTGGCCGCAGCTACATTGCAGTATTTTTTTTTTTTTTTTACAAGGATACACCCCTAAGAGCCTACAGCTCGCGGCGGGGTACTGGGTAGGGATAAGGTAGGGAATGGATAGTGGCCACGGCCTGCATGCTTACGCGTCCCAGCATTCGCGTAGGCGAGACTGAGGGAACCGTGGAAAACCTCAGTCAGGACGGACACCTCTACTTTTTCTCAATGGACCATGCAAAGCGATGTCCAAAGCCTGGTGAACCACACACAAGTGCGTCACTGCACTGGGTGGAAAGCGAGACGAATTTACCCCAGGGAGGGAGCAGCGTATTTTTTACTTGAAATGGTCACCCATCCAAGTACTAACCACGCTCGACGTAGCCTGACTTCGGTGATCTAACAAGAACCGGTCAATGCACTGCGCCACGCCACCTCAGTTTTATGTTTTTCATAATACATTCACATCACGGTGTTTAATTCGAATTCTTGGACGACGCCTTAAAAATAACATTATCCGTCGTAAACGAATATACATATTTTAAACACCGTCATATGAATGTATAGTAAAGTGTAATGTGTATGTTGTACTGACTTACACATTACACTTTCATCGTGCCATCATCCTCTTTTTTCTAATGTGAAGTTTCATCCTTTTTGACGTTCAGTGCCCCTATTATATGTGTAATATTAATATATTTAATAAAATAAAAAAGATTTTCTGATTTGATATTTCTTGACTTTTTTTTAGTTAGATAAATTCTAACAATGAAGACACTAAAGTTTCAGTCTATCACAAGCGAGATAGGTATAGTACCATATAGTCTTCTATTGAAGCTCTCAGATAGAAGACTATACATGGTTATAATTCTTATATTGCAGTTATAATAATAATGTCATTGAGCTCTACACAAGGCCTTGTGTAGAGCTCAATGAATAATGTATATTTTATTGAGCAGCAACAGACAAAATAAATGTCAATATAGTCAAAGTGTAAAGTGTATAATATATGTTAAAGTTATATGTTGACCTTCAACTATTATTTTTTTTAAATACTATGCTGGGAAATAATGAACTAATGGATCTAAGTAGAGGCTCTTATTTTTAAAAGAAATAATACACAAGAAACCCAACAGAAAGGTTATTAGAGCATATATATGCATATATTATGCTCTGTAGGCTGCAGCCTACCAGACTAGAGGAAACTACTAATATTTATGAATGCTATGATAAATCTATAAAATCGAAGGTATTAATTATGTTAATTGTCCAGATAAATTAAGCATGGCCTTTTTCTAAAAATAATTTTTAAACTCCTATTTTTTTAATTGTGGAATAGGAAATTTATTTTTATTATATTACTGGATAGAGGAGAGGTAAACTTTATGCAGACATTATGTGCAAGATTCAATGCTATATATAAAACCTGACTTTGGCATTTCTATCTAGTTAAAATAGGTAAAATCAGAAAATAATAGTTGTAAACATGAAGAAATAATAATTTTTCCATGGCTGTAAGCCTGCAAGTGACACACCCCCTTTTCCATCTTTAAATTCAAGTAAACCTGGCAACGCTGTACTGACTTTAGTTCTCAAGTTTCCGCAGAAAAGCGCCAAATTTCTCGAGTTGTTTTAGCTATATATTTAAATTTTACAATGCCAGGAAAGGAAATATTATGTTCATTAAATGCAGAAAAAATTATTACACCTAAATATGAACATAGCTAAAGGTAAATCTTAACGTAACTCTCATAAGTTCAGTTTTTTTGCCGGTCGCCATGCTAAAAGATAGGGGTGTGGGAACACTTGAAGCCTCTATTAACAATGTTGCTGAATATTGAAAGAATTGTTATATTAAAATGTTATTTTTATAAAAAAATATAATGAATATTATATAGCGTTTGCCTGGCTTTGTTGTTGTTTACATTCAGCAGTAGGTACTGAGAGGGAACTGGAATCACTTGATTTATTCCTCCTAATTTAACATATTTTTAATTTTTTTTAACAATAATATATACGTAAGAATTTAATATACATAACTTGAACACATACATTTTTTTTTATTTTTCCTGGTTTCTTTATGATAATTTTTTGTTGTGCCGTTTCCCCCTCGCATTCAAAAGTCCGCGGGGAAAGCAATGGTCGGTGATTGGCTGATTTTTTTTAAGAATCTTAGGGTCAATATCAGTGCATAAGTGTCGTAAAATGGTCATTATTGACGTGAAATTTGGAGCCGATTTACATTTTAATTAATGATTTATTGTATTTTCCACAGATATCATTGGCAAATATTGTATTTTTTTCCATTTACTTGACATTTCAATCTATCAAATAAAATAATTGTCAAAGGTACCACAATTGTCATATCGCAGAAAATAAATAGTTTTTGGTATGCTACTACCATGTTAAATAGGTGCTTTTTGCCTACATTCACGTGACGTCATGTTTTTGTGACGTATGGTGAAAGACCCGTTATAAATTTATAATTTATAATATTTATTTTAAATTTTACTGTGTTATAAAAAAAAAAGAAATGTAATCATGTAAATTCTGAAGGTGGTAAAAGGAAAAAAGCAATTTCTCTCTGTAAAATGTATATAGGCAACTGGTATAAATAGTAAAAAAAAAAAGTTCCAGTTACCAATATCATCTTGAAACTCTTTCCTCAATATTTTCGTTTCTGCTTCAGGCATATATTTGATTATATTCGTGTACCAGTGACGTTTTTTCATCATTCCCAAGAGATATAATATATGATATCGGAAGTGATATCACGTGGAGTCTCCAGACTCTCCAGCAAATATATATTATGTGTGTTCAAAGTTATGCTTTGCTGAATACAGTGCATGCTTAGTAGAGGCATCTCACCTTCCTCTTTTGTGTGTCCACGCCCACTATGTTATCTTTGCTCTCTCTCTTTCTCGTGGTATATGACCGACGAACAAATGTGAATAGGAAACTGAAGAAGTCGATTTAATTTACATGAGAAAGACTCATACAACAGTTTCCAGGAAATGAAATAAACATCATCTCATGGTCATATAGAAGATACTTGCTACACTCTGTTCCATTTGTAAGACACTTGTATTAAAAATAACACATTTTTATATATATTTTTTTGCTCTTTAGATCAATACAGTAAGAAACACTGAAGATTGAAGACAATATTTGCATATATATATATATATATTTATATATATATATATATATATATATATATATATATATATATATATATATATATATATACATACATATATAAGTGCGTGGTTGATTTGTTTTTTTACTTGCTTTTTTTTTATATAAATCCGCATTGCAGTATATTTCATTGTAACCACATTTAACGTAAAATTTTATTAATGTCTTTTAGTAATTATGAAATAAATGCCAACGTTTTATGAGACATTTATAAGGCTATTACTTCTGAAAAGAGCAACCAACTATATAAACATAACTGATATCATAACCTCACATTTAGAATTAAATATAAAGGTACTTTACATACATTGCTATGATCTCATGTCTAATAACTACTACTTTATTTAACAGAAAATCACAGCAAATATTTGGTTAATTGATATAATTACATAGAAAAAAAAGGCAGAAAAATATATCGGGAATTATAATTATACGTTATTAGAAGTGTTTGATATCCTTATTCTGCAATTATGCTTGTGAATTTGTAAAATAACTAGGATAGTTAATATGCATGTATATTGCAAGAAATTTCAAGAGTAAAGATGATCACTGCCCTATAAAATAGTTAAAAAATGTAAATATATTATAAAAACAATAACAATGACATTGAATATCATACATTTGATTTTGCATAAATTTTTAATGCGCTACAGTATAAATTATATAAATGTCAAATTGAAAAATCAAATGAAAATTTACTGACATAATGAAACAATTAAAGTAGACACTTTAATTTCCGTGGGTGTTCCATTGAAAACACGTTCACATACGTGTGGTCCTACTGTAGATAGACTGCTGATTTGACACTGATGGGTAATTAAAAATATTTTTAGTTCAGGTCACATACACAGAGGTGCTGTATACCTGGTGCTTTTGTTTGTCATGTACGTGGCACAATCACCTATATATAAGCTGCAATTAGTAAATAACCTGGCTGACTGCACCATGCATCCTCCTATAATTACTAATTACTATGTACTCAAGCTGGCGTGACGTTACTTAGTGTATGTAGTAACATCAATAATTATTATTGCTATCTATAACAATGTACACTGTTTGATTTTAAAGCAAACTGATAATAAATTATCATTAAATTGTTGTGGAGATAACACAAAATATAAATTTAAATTATAGTAATTATTGATTGAGAATTAACATTTAATAAACAAGATATACATTGTTAAACCTACATAGATTAATATATATTATAAATGATTATTATGTATATGTAGATTATTTCTAGTATACCATTTAAATTTAATAGTAAATATACAGAACTTTTATTATTATTATTTTTTTTTTTAAATACAGGCTTGTTAAAATTATGATGCAATAAATACAAAATAAAAGAATTATAGATAGTGGCTGTTGGCATGAAAAATTGTGCCTCAAAGCAGATTTAAAATTTTGGGATTTGTAAGAAGGGAATTTAACACAAAAAATATACTCGTAAATAAAATGAGTTTTGGTTCATCACGCTGCGAGCATAAAAATATCACAATATCACTCAATAAATTATAGAAAATATTTTAAGATAAAACACAAATTAACTAATTCAGTGAATGCTGATAGTCATTTTGTTAAAAATAGTATGGCCTTTAACATTTGATCTCCAAAACAAATTAAGCGTAAAAATTGTGATCTTACTTTGATAAGAATAGCAATTTATCATTACATGTGGTTCGATCAAAGGCAACAAGAGAGTGAGGTTGTCACATGACTTGACGCGTACGTGAGTGTAGGGAGGGGGTGGTGGTACAGCAGAACAGCACTGCATGCATGCTCGAGCTAACTACTACGTGCTAAATTTATCTGACATTTCCACTATAATGTATAAATATCTTTTTTCCTCACCCCTTTTTTTTGTACAGAAACTTTATCACAAAATATATATAATTGAGTGCTTTATATATCTCTTTTTTTTTTATACCAGAGAAAAGTTTTTATGAGATAACATAAATATTTTTACTAACTCATACCGTAGATTTATTTAATAATATTAATTGTTCTTTATATATATATTTTTAAAAAATCTCATTTTAAAAGAGAAGAACTTGCAGTGTTTATTTTCTCAAAGCAAAGTACTCTGTCTTTTCAATTGAAATATAGCAAGGAAGGAAAAAATGTTAATGAAGATTCATTTTTTTCTTCTTCTTACTCCCTAGACAATTCTATATAGTCTTCCTTGCATCTTAAAATGAAGCTAAGATTAGTATATCGATCTCGAACAAAAGAGAAACTTTTCTCTCTTTGTAGTGATTAAATGGATTCATCCAGCTCTTCTGAATTACTAAAAAAAAAAATATACCTTATAATAGTTGTCATTTTATACAGCATTGAAAAAATTTGAAACGTAAACTTTAATGATGGGAGACACTTAATCACCAGAACAAATTACAATCATTCATCAAAGCAAAGCCATGTATTAAATAATAATTACAATTGTTTCATGTCACTAATTTTAATCAATCAAACATCTGAATTAACAAAGAATTACGTTAGTATGTAATTTCATTGTTAGTAAAATCAAATTTACTCAATTACGATAACAATTTTCTAAATTGTCTTCTAAGTGTCTTCAGTTCCACTTACAGAGTACCACCCATGTCGTTTATTATTTTTCCCATGAAATCTTCAAACACGAATAGTGTTTGCTTTGATCGATTACACTTTATTTATTTATTGAAAATATCTATAAACACTGTGTTTCCAATATTTATATAATTAATTAAATAAGGTATATCATACAATAGAAATTATATAACTGAATTAAATTTCATGTCTAATGGAAATAAAATTTGACATAACTCTGAAATGTATTACGTAATAAATATTTAATTACGTTGACACATATAACTTTATTATAGTGAAGTGATAATTGTCATTTTGTATTGCAATATTGTAAAATGCTAACAAAGAGAAATGAGAGTGAACGGTATATAGCAAGTGCTGCTGTTGACGTACGTGATAATGTAATAAACCTTGTTCTAAGTTAATATTGTAACGCTCAAGTCACACAGCTCTGATTACTATTATAACCATGGCATGGTTTGCATACATAATGGACTGAAAAAAGAGGTCTAGATTTTCACAGTAAAGGTCAAATGGCAACAAAGTGAACGACGTTGCGAGGCCGCGTGTTGCACTGGTTGCGGGAATATAAGGGGCGTGTAAGTAATCAAACTTCGTTTTCCTGATCTAAACACAAACTACCCACACGCAAAAAATGAAGATGGGGGGAAAAAAACACCCACTAGTATACATTATAGAGATAAAATAATTGTTCTATTTTGCTGACATTTGATTTATTTGTAGTATTTTGATTATCAGAAGATGTGATCAGATTCCAAACTAATTTAAGTAAAGTGTAAATATTCTTTTAATGTGACTTTTTTTCATATTTTATTCAAGCAAATTATAAAAAAAATACAACTATCTTCTGTTGCTGTTATTGTGGCTTAGTTGAAAATATCTTTATCATTTTTACTCGTTTTTTATAGTATTGTGAACACCTCATTTTTGTAAACATTTTTTTTATAATTTTATTTTAATAACTAAGTAGATGTAAGCGCTCTGTAATCCAGGATTATTTTTTTTGTTTACCGTTTAAATTTAAGTTAAATAGCTGTGTTGTATAATTCCGACTTACTACTAAATGATATATTTCTATATTAAACATCGTTTCAAAGGAAATATTCAAACTGTTATAATTGTTTTTTTTTAATTTCAAATTAATTACTAAGCTTTTTTAAATTGTTTTTCATTTTTATGCTGAATGATAATATTACGAATGTTGGTGGAAGAAAATTTGCATTGAAAATGTATTGCAAAATGAATGGGGAAAAATACAATAAAAATAAATAGTAAATTTTAAAGGTTATAATGTGTTTGTTTTGCAGATATACAGACAATGTAAAAAATTATAATAATTTGACATTAATATAAAACAAAACATCAGACATAATTAAATAAATTAGAAAGTATAATCACTATACGTATAATTATATTTTTAATTTTCCTAAAACCATGTTTCATAAATTACATTAGATTAGATGCGATAATATTTTTGTTATAAATTATTAAAGGAAGAAAAAGTTATTATAATGTACACTTAGTAATTTGTATTTTATATTACACTGTATTATAATAACTTAATTTTACGTATCGTTACAAGAAATAATATATTACCTTCTATTAATCATAGCGTACATAGAGTACATAGACCATGCGCTTTTTGCAGTACGAAGTGTATAATAGCAAATACTGAGTTAGTTTTGAATATAAAGCTTGCTTTTTATAAGTAATTTGATAAATTTAAAAAAATATAACCAGTTAAAAATAAATATTCATGAACTTCAAAACATAACATTTGAACATTTAAAATATTGTCTTAAAAGCCTTTAGCAGTTGCTTGTGATCTCGAAATCGGCCCCCTTGCATGAATTCAACAAGACTTAGAGGATATACTTTGAACTCGCTATGCAATAGGTGGCAAACAAATTTTCAATTAGATCTCTATGATCATATTTGTGAAAATTGAGGTATAAGTTTTACCAAGAAGAATTATGGTCGGAAACCTGAAATGGAGCTGTTGTGGGAATTTGTTCAAACCATAAGTTTTAGACAAATTTCAAATTTTTAAAATTTATTTCATTCGATTCCTTCTGACAGATATCCTTTGACTCAGAAGTAACTGAGACTTAACCGTTAAATTGTTAAATAAAACAATGCAAAACAAGAATATTGAAACGCATCAGGTTTAAAATAACCAAAGTAAAATAATTATGATTGAGTGTATTTTCTCATGCGCTAGCTGAGTTTTTCTTTCTATTGGGAGAAATAATATAGAATTTTGCTTACATGGAGACTTTTGATCTATTCTGATTTAAGCTAATATATGCAAATGTTTTAACATATATACGAACGGATAATATTTCTAGAGGGCTGGGAGGATTTGAATTGAAGGTTTCTCTCAAAGTCTTTTTCGTGCAATATTTTAAAATTCTAACATAAGTGCAGACTCACCCGTTTTTTATGTTGTACACAAAACTATCACATAAAAATATATACATGAGATTCATAGCTAACAAAAATCTATACAACGGAACGGAGTATCAACCTCAACATTTTTATTGTAAGATGAGGATCTGATTTCTTTCAGATATTTTAGCACCCAACAATTATTTTTAAAAAATTGTTGAAAATGCAGAGAGAGCCGTCAAGAGCCGTCACTTTTTAATAAAAAGGATAAGACTAAAAGGGGCGTGAGTTCAAACCTGAACTTTGAATAAATTTTTACTTTTTAGCAATAGACTTCATGGCTTATAAAAAATCTTTAAAAAAATAAGTGGCATAACTTTGCACCCTTGACTCATTTCTGAAATATAAAATTTTGAGGTCGATACTCGACTGTAGAATGTTGTTTTCTACAGAGAGATTTAGTGAAGGTAAAACTATCACGGCATCTTTATGCGCTACGTGCGCATCTATCGAACCGGCCAGTGGATGCTTGCTTTACTGGTACTCGGGACGCTCGGGCTCGCTGTCAGGAGCTGGTGACTTTTACAAAGTAAATACCTCAGAGGCTCAGACTCTTCAAGTACTGGACTTATGTTTATCGTTGAATGTCGCTTATATGCACTATGCTGGAACTGGGAAAAATAAAAAATAATACTGGTACTTTTTTTTCCCGTATATCTAACCTATATCTACTCAGGAGTAGAACGTATACACAGGGACGGAAGAAAAGTCTGAAGCCCATATACACTAGTGTAGTACACAATAATACTAGTGCCCGACAACTCTTACGATGAAATGAGTAAGATCTACTTTATAGAGGGATGAAAACTAGTCCTGGGTGTATAGTTGTAAGGAGGCCTACACTATGGCATATATACAAGAAGAATCCAAAGACAGTTTTACTTATTCATTGCATAAATTAATAAATAGATGTTTCTCAAACTTCTCAACCTGTTGTGCGAAATTGAGCTTGAATGGAGTATCGACCTCAGTTTTTGTATTGCAGAAATGGATAGAAGGTGCAAAGTTATGCTACTCTGATTTTTTCAGATTTTTTACAGCCCTGGAAGTATTTTTAAAAAATTATTGAAAGTCCTTTTTGTGACGTTTCGCGGTGGCAAGTCCTATATTTTTCTTAAGGAGTGGCGTCTCGTGACGTCACAAAAAGTACTTTCAATCATTTTTAAAAATATTTCCAGGGCTTTAAAAAATCTGAAAAAAAATCAGGGTAGCATAACTTTGCTATCCATTTCTGCAATAAAAAAATGAGGTCGATACTCCATTAACTTTTTTATTTGCATATACCTTTAATTTTCTATTTTATTTATCTAATCTCTCAACATATTTATTAATACAATGGAAAACAAATTAATGTGAATATTTTTCTACTGCACGGAGAACATGCATGCTGAACATGTATACACACATGCAATGAAGTGAATGACAGTTAAAATAGATATCAAGACTTAAGGATAAAGAAAAGCTGAGTCGTTAATAATTTATCGAGATACTGACATTGCGATATACACAAAAATATTGCAAAAATTGCTAGTAATAAGACGTTGAATTGAATATATACAGTATATTATACGTTCTCAATAAAGCTCCGAGAAAATTTGTAGCAGGTCCAGACAAGTAATCATTCAATTATTATTTCCTTCTTTTTTACTTATTATTTTTGCTTTTTAACAGCGATACACGCTCAAATCATATAGCCCAGAGAAAATTGCACTCTTAAAATGGCCACCGATATTGAAACGAGTTTGAAATTAAATTATACTGAGAATGAATATTATTTTGTTTGGATTTAGTAATTTATCATTTAAATACATTGCGTGTTCAAATATGTTGTAAAAAAAAAAAATCAATGCTTGTTTAAAAATATGTCCTTCGATTTAAAGTTATTTTTACCAACAATTTTTTAGTGATGGTTTCTATTTTTTAATTACGATATTTTTTAACTAAACTTTTACCAAATATTTTAAAACTAAAATTATTACCATTATAATATATATTATATGTTATTATTACTCAGCAAAATCAAAAATTCTGATTATTTCATTATTTATAGTATATATTTTTTTCAATTTAACTTTTACAGCTGCGCTAATAATTTTTCATTATAATACCTATACTGTATATGTAGCCTATAGTTTGACTGCAAGTGAAATCACATTTTAGTCATTAACAAAAGATAACAGTTTACTACATTTAATCTGATGATCATGCATCTAAAAATATAAATAAAAAAAGTTAAAATTAACAAAGTATCGACTTTGCTAGGTCAGTAACGCTTGTTCAAGTATTCATTCATAAATATCAATGTTGCTTTGATCAAAGTTTACGAATTTATGTTTTGTTTCTTGTTAATTAGATTGTTTAATTATTAGAATGTTATTGTGTGATCATAAAAGAGTGTTATTTTGATGTATTTAAACACAGCTAGGAATATTTAAATATTATAATTGTGTTATTTGCTCATTTCTTATTAAATTTTTTATTAAATATTAATTTTTTATTTGCCCTTTTTCCATTTTTAAAGCGTTGTTACAACAAAATATAAAGCTTTGAAGCATGAGTTTAAAAAAAAATATTATTCAAATATATAAATATTTTTTTTTTAAATACATAGGAAATTTTCAGTGCTTGCACATTAAAATGCAATTAATTATTTTACATAATTTAGATTGCTTCACGCAACATGCAACATTCTCAAACTAACCTGAAGGAAGGGCTGAGAACGGTATGGTCCCGCACGGCCTCCGTAGCCTAAGTTGGAGAGCATTTCAGGGCTGAAGCGGTTGAAGAGACCACCCCATGCTGCGGTATGATGCGGTGCTATCACGACCACCAGGGCGAGCACCAGGCAGGCCGCGGCGCTCCTCATGTCGGGGGTTAGTGTGACTGCTGATCTGCGAGGGAGACGGAGGCAGAGCAGCGATGGCGAGGAGGGCCCGGATCCGTGTGTGTCGCGACTCTCAGGCACGCCGCTCTTAGCAGCAGTCGTTCTCTCTCGCAAAGTCGCGTGGGAGGAGAGAGAGAGAGAGAGAGAGAGCGTCGCGCGCACCATCAGACCAGTCGATAGCACAACCACGCAGCACGTGCAGTCGACCTACACTGCGGACACACAAACTTTAGCATCAATCCAATCGATTAAAAAATATATTATATATATATTTACTATTATAGTACAATAATATATTGTTATTACATCAAAACTAAACGTCAATGTTTATATATTTTTTTATTTTAAGTGTAAACATTTGTGATATTGGTTTTTGTGTTGAGGACTATAGTTGAAGTATAAAACACCCCTATCTGCGCTATAGCCCACGAGCTGAGTGCCCTACTGCCTGCCATTACTTCCCTCTCTCACTCATTGCCAGAGTGTGTTAGGCTATGACATGTCTCTATATAGTAAATGTCATCATACAATTTCATCAAATTATATCATTGTTTGTTATTATTAATAAAACTCATAGATATTAATGTTTAAATTAGTTACTATAACCTAATGATTTATTAAAGGTAATTAACGTATGGCATATAATATTTTCTTTCAAATAACAAATGTTAATTATTTAACTATTTAACTCCGCAGTGCTAGATTTAAGTGAAAATTCTATCAAGAATTAAAGAAGATCCATTTGTGTTTTAATCTAATAATAACTAGCGAGTTAACAAAACCACGCAGTTCTCACACTTCTTCCTTTGTTGTTCATCTGCTAGCTGGTAACTGTTAAGAGATATGATTTAATATTTTAAGAGATTATAAACTTTTTGTTTAATTCAGTTTAATAATAACTTACATCCTCTGCTATAGAATTTTATCACCAAAAGTAAAATCTTTGTAATTTTTTGTTGAAAAATAAAAAGCAATCTTCCCACATTACATAGGTACACTAAATGCGAATGGGAATTCCAAACCAATTTTCTTAATAAAAGCTAAAAGCTATAACATATAAAATATTAATTAAGTCAATTCATTATAAAAATGCTTTTATTATAAAAAAAAATCTTGTTATATAAATATATCATACACAAAGTTTGGGCTTAAGTACACAAGACTTTATACTTTATAGCCAAATCGACCATAAAAATTTATAATTATATTGGAATATAATTACTCAATTTACGAACCAGTTATTTTAGAAATTTAATTCAGCCATTATATAATAGAGTAAATTTGTAAAGGCAACTCACAAACCATGAAAATCCTTTCTTTAAAACTTCTTGGGTTCATCCGCAGTAAACTATTGACCATGAAGAGGTCTATTGTTGTTGCTTTGTTCATGCCCTAACAATAAATATTGAAGTCCAGTTTTGATTGGAACACAACCAAGGTTCATTTTGCTTTGGCTTTACAGAAATACGGTCAGTTTCAGTCAATTTTCGACAGAGATAAAACCAATTTTTATTTTTTTTATTTTTTTATTTTCTTTATTCGAACTTTTTCGATTGTACAAGACAACATATGTTCATGTCAAAAAAACTTAATATTAACAAACATACATAACATCAAAACGCAACACTTTATAAATATAACAAAGGAAAAAAATAAGTATAAAAAAATGAACCACAATATTAACAAAAAATATGAACCAGGTTTTAAATCATAAGGATACAATACTCTCAGGCAATTTATTGCTCTCAAAAGCTTTAACTGAATAGAACTCTTTACTTATAAGGACATTTTTTAGCTTCTTTCGGAACAATTTACAATCATTTATATCTTTTAGGCATTTTGGCAGAAATTCATATATTTTGGCCGTTTGATACATTGCACAAGATTTGTATAAATTAGAGTTCAATTTGTCTGTAACAACATTGGATTTATTCCTGGTATTGTAATTATGAACATTATCATTCTGCAAATAAAGGTTAGGGTGGGATTTTTTAAATGAAGCACAGTTTAAGATGTAAATAGACGGAACAGTGAGCATATTTAGATTTCTAAAATGAGATACACAGGACTGTCCCTTGGGCAGCTTTAATATAGTACGGAGAGCTCGTTTCTGCAAAACAAAGCATCTATTTAGTAGGGCTGCCTTACTTCCCCAGTGAATAATACCATAAGCCAAATGGGAGTAAATATATGCATAATAAATAGTTAAAAGAGTTTCCACTGAAACATGGTTTCTGATAGTATACAACATAAAATTTGCTGAATTGATCTTTTTGCATACTGAGTTTACGTGCACACTCCAATCTAAACACTCGTTAACATGCAGACCAAGAAATTTAACAGACTCAGCTCTCTTAATGGTTTCATTACAAATTTGCAATAAGTAACTATGACTTGGAATTTGACGAGATGAGTGAAACTGTATAAACTCCGTCTTAGATATGTTAAGGATGAGTCTATTATCATTACACCATGATAGTATCTCGTTTATAGTTAATCTAGCTTTACGTACAAGTTCGTCTTCAGAATCAGCCGTAACTATAGCTGTGACGTCATCTGCATATTTAACCAAGACAGCACTAGTTACATGTTCAGGTAAATCATTTGTGCCAGTGTTAAAAAGGGTCGTAGAAACCTTCCCTCCTTGTGGCACCCCTAAATTAACTGGCAATTTATTAGAAATAAAAGAAGAACAGTGTCCATCTAATATAGCATTAACCTCGACATATTGTTGCCGATCTGTCAAATAAGAATCTATTAAATTTCGACTATTTTCTTCAATTCCAATGTTATCAAACTTATGAAGAATAACATTTTTATTTAAACTGTCAAAAGCTTTTGACAAATCAAAAAATATAACAAGGCAGAATAGGTTTTGGTTCAATGCTGAATGAACATAACTTAGGAGATCAAACATGGCAGTATCAGTGGAGCGATTTTTTAAAAATCCATGCTGACAAGGGGTTATTAAATTATTCTCAGTCCTATAATTAGTAATTTGATCATCCATTGTTCCTTCGAGTAGTTTAGCAAATACAGATGAATTCGTAATTGGTCTAAAATTATTAATGACATTTTTTGGTCCTTTTTTATGGTTTGCATAAACTTTCGATGTTTTAAGACAACTTGGAAAAACACCCTCCATAATTGAATGATTGATTAAGTTTGAGAGAGGGGTGGCTAATACATGAGCACAATATTTAACAACAGTATATGGAACCTCATCAGGACCAGCGGCAAGTTTATTTGGTAGAGATTTCATGCGATTTAAGATATAAGCAGGATCAATAGTATTAAATTTCAATGTATTCATCGTTTTAGATTGACTATTGCAATTATTAGGATTATTTAGATTTAGTGGAAGAAACCTATCAGAAACCATGCGTTCAACTGTGTTTACAAAGAAGTCATTAAATAAATTACTTATCAATACAGGATCAGAAATAGTAACCCCATCCGTGCAAATTTCAATATTGTCTTGACTAGATGAGTTCTTTTTCGTTTTGCACTCTGTATTAATAACTTTCCAGGTAGCTTTGATTTTATTAGTAGCTGTTTTTATTGCAAGATTATTTTCATTAATAATTGCAGAGGAAATATTTTGCCTGTGCAATTTTAGTTTGTCTTTATATTCAATTTCTTGGGAAGGATTATTAAATTTTACATGATTATGAAATTGTTTTAGAAAAATGCTCTCTTCCTTAAGATAAGGGTTTTTTATAATCCACAAAGGTTTTCTTCTTTGACAATTTATGATTTTTTTAACTTTAGGAAAGGACTCATTAAAATTATAAAGAAATATTTCAAGAAAAATAGACCATCTTTCATCAGAGCTTAAATAAGGATTAAACAAACCCTGCCATTGTTCACATAATAAACGCATTAGAAAATTGTCCATATTGCACTTATCAAAAACACGTTTAAAAATTACTTTATTTTTAGTTTCATGGAATTTACTGTTCTTAATACATAACTTTAAAGTAACTACGGTGAATTTGTGATCTGATAATGTTGTTTTATTAGTCTGAAATTCTGAAACAATATCAATATTACTTTTAATTATATGATCAATTAAAGTTGAAGTTTTATTTGTTTCTCGAGTAGCGTGAGTATTAATAACTTGAAGTTTAAAAGAACTTAAAATATCTCTGTATGACAATGTAACTGTATTATTTATGAATAAATTAAAATTAACATCCCCTGCAATTATGAAAAAATCATTTTTATTTTTACAGCATTTATATAACTTTTGGCAAAGCATTTCAAATTGAATTAAAAAAGGTTTAATATTTTTTTCATTAATATCAAGTTTTTGGACTTTTTTCATTTTTTTAGTTATATCTGGAGGTCTGTAAATTGAGGAGAAGTATATATTTGTGTCATTATTGATAATTAATTTAGCAATACAACATTCAAAAACCGACTCAGTAGATTTGACTTTAATATTATGTATATTAAAACCAATGCGTGCCAGAATGAGTACTCCACCACATTTTTGGACAGTTCTACAATAATATGAAACAATAAAATAATTTTTAAAAGTAACAGTAATAATTTGGTTTTCATCCAGCCCATGTTCACATAAAATAATTATATCACAATTTTCATTTTCCAAGAAATATTCAAATTGTTTTAATTTATTTTTTAAACCTGGTAAATTTAATTGTAAGATTTTGAAGTTCTAGTGAATGTCTTGTTTGGAGACTCAATTTGCATGAACCTATAGGTATAATAATGTACAACTAACCAGGTGTTTTATTTTTTATTTATCCTCAAAACAATTTAAATAACTTTGAATTTCTACATTTTTTAGTGAAAATAGTTCTCAATGAAATATTTTTTAAAAGAAAAAGTGCCTTCACTTTAGAATTGTGTTTTTACCTTATTATAAACGAGCAATGTTAACTTGGAACATTGGTGATACCATTTTATATTCAATATTAAGCATATTCTTTTATTAAAATTAACGATATTATATATATTAATATTTTTTTTAAATATGTTAGTATAAAATTTAATGTGAAATTGACTTCTGATGATTGATATGTATTAATAACATGTCTGTATTAGCTTTTTGCTAAATAAAAATACTATTTATTTACTTTTATTTATTTATTAAATTAAAAGTTCAATTTGAATTTAATTGAAGTGTACTGTTTATACTGTGTAATGGTATTTTTCTAGCATTTATTACATTTTCGTAATATTAAAAGATAAAAATTGGATAAGCCTAACAATTCTAGCAACACTGCTGTTATTTAATATGTTATTGACTATATACTGGAGTATTTGTTTATCAAACCCTAATTGGGTGCTTCTACTTACTAATTGCTCACTAAGTTTGAATCATTGAACTTTCTGAAACCCTAACTTAGCATTTCGCAGTTCTTTCCGGAACGGAGGCGGCCACGGACTTGCAATCCCCCCGACATTTGCTTTTGACTGGGGGAAACGTGGAAACCTCAGCCAGGATAGACGCTACAGCTTTTGTCAATGGACCGGTGCAATGGTTCAAAACCTAGGGAACCACATAGTGAAAAAGAGTAGCGATTTACCCTTGCGTGATAAACTTGATTTTTGTTGAAAATGGTCACCTATCCAATTACTAACCACGCTCAGCATTGACTTTTGTGATCTGACGAAGCCCGGTCAAACGCACTGCGCCACTGATATAATATGCTAATAGTAAGCTAACATAGTAAAATCAAATAAAAGTGAAGCCTTTATTTATTATATTATTATATACGCCGACATTTTTTTATGAGTAGACTGTATTTTATGTTAATTGTCAAGCACTCTTGCTCAAGAAGTTGCATACTTTACAGGCTGTCGAGGCAAAAGCTCACATTTTTTTTTTTATATTTCTTTAGACAAGGTTTTAAAATACACTTCTTTACTATAATTATATTTACATATTCATCATGTTACTTGAGTACAAAGGTATAAATCTCTAATAAATATTATTTTTTTTATATAAATAGTCAGCGTCTACGAAAAAAGTACTCCTGCTTTCACCATTGCCTGAATATGATGAATGAATAACTTGAATTAACACACTCTGTTGAAAGAATCACCACCTTGAGCTCTTAATTATGATATTTTAGGGTAGACTTTGAATACCTGAAGCCCGCCACCACGCTTTAATTCGTTTATGCGTCAACAAAGGTTTAAATTAAATTCAAACTTTAGTGGCTTGGCTATGCGAGAGTATGTATAATAAATTATAGTTGTCCAAACAATGAGTCTCAACTCAAACTAAACTTTTGGGTAATGAAGGTAAGAAACAAGTTTTATTATATACAACTTCTGGAATTTGATTGAACTACTCTGTAAAATTTCAGTTTTTAATTATAATTTAGATAATATACATTGAAAAGGATAACCAAATAATATCTGTGATTCTTTGTACACAGAATTATACCTAAGGACGGAATTTGTATGTACAATTTCGTCAATTTGAGTTAAATTTGTATTTTTTTTGTTTCTGAGTGTGTGTGCAATAACAACATCAATTTGATGAAATTGTTGAAGCAATATTAAAATATACTGGGACCCAGCAATCATATTATACGAGTACTATATATTCACTAAAAGTCGTTATCAGGGAAACGAAATAAGAAACTAAACTTTAAGGATTTTTAAATCAATTTCATCACCGTACCCTTTTAATAACTTAAAATTATATTGAAATATGGATGCAAAATATTTATAATTGAATTTAATTTATATTTTATTTGATCATTAACTTGATACAAAAGAGGGGGGAAATTAAAGGCCTTATGAACCTTTGCACAATATTAAGCACACGGTAAGCTTTGCTTCAGTGTGATTCGGCTGCATAAATTTTTTTGTTTCAACAGCACAAATATCAGAGATAATAGCCGATGAAAAGGAACCTGTGACGTCACTCACGCTCATTCAGCGGCGACAATATAGGGAAATCCCTGCAAAAGATAGGTTCACTCCCGCTGCAACCACGGCCACAATTTTACTTCTGAAATTTTGAAACTTTACCAAGGCAGTTTTGATAGTATTTGTCAAATAGTCTGAAAGATTTTTTTTGATGACATTCATACAAACCAAGTTATTGCGGTAGAAAGAGGAGCAAAAATGTTGTATAGGAAAACAATGTTAAATTTTTAGCTTATCTTGCTACCGCAATAACTCAGTCTGTACACACGCCACCAAAAAAATTCTTCCAGTCTATTTGACAAATATTATCAAGACTACCCTGGTAAAGTTTCAAAATTCCAGAAGTAAAATTGTGGCCGTGGTTGCAGCGGGAGTGAACCTATCTTTTGCAGGGATTTCCCTATATTGTCGCCGCTGAATGAGCGTGAGTGACGTCACAGGTGCTTCTTCATCGGCTATTATCTCTGATATTTGTGCTACTGAAACAAAAAATTTTATGCAGCCGAATCACCCTGAAGCAAAGCTAACCGTGCACTTAATATTGTGAAAAGGTTCAGAAGGCCTTTAAATATACTTTTATTAGAAGTTGAAAAATAGTTCAGCTTTGTTATTTTGTTACTTTTTTATTTCTTATCTGACTGGGTTAACGTCAGAAAAAACATATAATCCAAGAGTCTGACTTACACACGAAGTTTTGGGATGTCCAGTAATCCTGCTAAAACTAATAGTGTCGCATAATTCCCGAGAGCTGCTAAGAAGTTCAATTCCATGACATTCTTTTTAATATTAAATTATATGAAATAATTTTTTATAAAAATGTTACTTGTCTTATCTGTAGATCTGTTCGTAAATATATCTGAAATTAACTCAATTATTTGATGATCCTTACGTCCCCTGTACAGAAGGTTCATTTAATTATTGATTCATAAATCGATTGTGCATTTACGAACTAACCTATTGTTTTACCAGGTGGATAGACATTCCATGGTGATTTAATTTGTTTCTATTTGCCCCATAGACTTTAATATTTCTTTTATGCTATGTATTTTCAGCTTAAGAATTAAGAAAGATTTCTTGAAGCTAGTCAACACAATTATGAAGACAGTCATAAGGAAGCCATTTTTTAAAAACATTTTAATGCTAATTTATCAAGCACATATTTTTTTTTCTTAAAACTCATTAATAACCCAAGTGATTTACTTTAAAAAAAATAGTGTTTAATAATTTTTGCCTAGAAATTTCTGATCCATTTATAATTACTTACAATAGTACAATATACACAAAACAAATGGTAATTTTTTTTATTATTAGCACTTTCTGTGTGTCAAACATTATATACAAAATTTAATTAAAATATTTTTTGCAAACAAAGAATTAAACTTGTTTTACCTGACATTTGACATTTAACAGCATGTTATAAAAACTAAAATCAATACTATTATATATGAAACATGCAGAATAAAAATAAATTAATTAATACGTGGGAATTGTTTTTAATTATTAATGTTAGTGATGTGTAATGAACGTCACGAGACAGCGTATAAATTGCATCAAGTGCAGACTTTCCATACAAATAGGAATGACATTTGTGGTATGATCCCAAATGTTAACAATTGCACAGCCATGTTCACCACGCCAAATATCGCAGTGTTTTTATAGAGAACCCATATACACAGCATTTAGCTGAATGTGACTGAAAGATAATTTGGTTATTTTCATAATCTGCACAGATGAGCAACACAAGGAGTAATTTTTGATCAATGAAACAACAAAATTTATAATATATTGCATCTAGACGATCATCGAGTAAATAATATTATAACTATTAAAATTATTAAATGTCAATTTAATTGTAGCCATGGGGAGCTATTTATCAGCCTACGTTAAAGAAGTGATATAAGATTTTTTTTTTCATTTTAAAACATTTTATTTAAAATATACATTTTTATTTATTTATTTATTTTTTTACTTGTTACCTGGTATGAACAAAAGTCCTTAAAGAAACGCCACGTAAATCACTTCTTCTGAATTGTGATGAAAATATATATGTTTACTTTTGTTCATCTAAATGTCTGACCATCATGACTGAGATTTCCACGTTCCTTCAGCTACACAAGGAAAATGATGTGATGAATTTATCGTCTGTGGTTGAAATCCTTTCATTATCACCTCTATACTTCATCATATTCTAGGGTAATTAGGTGCCAGTTCTTGAAACGAGTGAACCAAAACTTTAGACTGTGATGTAGGTGGTTAGCTTCATATATGAAGAAATATCTGTCTATTCCTTCATTTCGGTAATATAAACGTTCTACATTACATTAAAATCAATCTGTTCTAGTATGTGTAATTAAAATGGTTTCATAATATATTAAATTTCAGTGATTAAATTTTAGGCTTCCATTAAGTGCGAAAACCTTTTCATCTCCACCGTAATGGGCAACAACGTCAGCGCTGGATGTTCGTACAAAGCACTAATAGTCTAGTGTAATATCTTATCAAATGAATTTTCTTACCTTTGACATTTTCTCGTTGCTGAAATTCGCATTTAAAATTGGTAAAAAAATAATAATCTCTGAAGGTAGTGTTCAAAAAGCGTTTACTTCACACCACTTTCAAATTATATTACTATAGTTTTTTTTTAAATTGATTTATTTTTTAAATTAGCTAGCCCGTTATTTTTATTTAGATTTATATTAAGATGTAGATATATTTATTTTACACAAAAAATTAAAAGAACAGAAGTAATTAATGTTAAATATATATTATATATTTTTTATATGATTAAATTTAAATTATCATAAATTATTTAAACTTACTAGCTTATGTAAATAGAGTCATCGTCTAGGAAAATTTAACATACGGCCTCGTTAATCACTATATGCTCCGTAAGAATAACACAGGGCATGGTGATTTTACAAGGCTGCAAGTGTGAAATTTTCCAAAACGATAATGCTGCGACTGATCTAAAGAATGAATATTGTTTTATATAATTATATTGAAACTATTGAAAGTCAAAGCGAAGTTACAGTATTTCATTGCCTCTGCTCATGCGCACTCACTTCGTTTTGGAAACACCTTATATAGGGTGAGATGGACATTTAAGTATTGACCTCGCATATCAAGCAATAGAAAAATATACTCAGTAATCTATATAGAAAAATTAAAATGTTTATTATCTGAGAATTCGATTTTTTTTAAAGTAAAATGCATACAAATTTAAATCGTTCTAGATCAAATTATAATAAATTTAAGACAATTTTGAACTTTATCAGACGAGGATATAAAATGATAGAATTTTTTATTCATAAAATTTCTATGCATGATATTTAATATCAATAATAGGATTTTAATTATGACTGTAGTAAATGATATTCAAATGATGTGTGTATATTGTGTTACTGTAGAGGAAATTGAAAACCTCAATTATTGACACATTACTTGGCTCACAGATTTAATAAAAGTTTATGTATTGAATGGATACTATAATATATTCATGTACATTACATAATTAACTAATTATATATTAATTTGATCGTATTATTATATCATACAAACATATAACAATTGATAATACGTATGTTGTCCATAAAGTATATAGTTGTGAATCAAAGAGCACTATAGCTGACGTGTAGTTTATAAATAGGTTACAATGCAAATTCTCTCTCTCTCTCTCTCTCTCTCTCTCTCTCTCTCTCTCTCTCTCTCTCTCTCTCTCTCTCTCTCTCTCTCTCTCTCTCTCTCTCTCTCTCTCTCTCTCTCTCTCTCTCTCTCTCTCTCTCTCTCTCTCTCTCGTTTTTTTTGTCGCCATTCTTCTCTCTGCCCGACTGCGGTGGTTTCTCTCACATGTTCACACTGCAACAGCAAAGCACCATCGCAAATACCACAACAGCCAACGTTACAATTTGTTCTATAGCTGTGACTGTCAACGTTTGCCATGTCATAAAGACCGACCACCTTCCATTAAAATCGTAATAATTCAACAAGAATATATATATATATATATATATATATATATATATATATAGTAATATTATAAAATAATACAGATTTATGAGTAGAAAAGGAGACAAAGAGAGAACTAGATGGTTAAATATACCGTAGGCTAGACTAGGGTTTCTCAATGCGTGTGTTACATGTTATAACCTATGATGCTGTTCCTGAAATCTTTCCTGCCTTCCTTTAATCCTTATATTTTATTTTTCAAATTAACACTTTCCGTTTTAGTCTATATTTTCCCTCATTTTCATATAAAAATAATCTCCACAGGTTGCAGTACAATCTCATAATCCTCGAATCTCATCTCCACCCGTCCTCTTGGTGACGTACCGGGAGAGTAGCCATTACGGTGAGAGCCGTTTGTCACTTTTACAATCATCCCTTCCCATTACCTTCACATCACATCCTGAGAAGGCGTCTTGGTAGACCAAGATAGTTTATTAAAACTGATGTCAAGAGACAAAACTGCATCGGACTTGTAAAAAATTATTCATCAATCACTAGGCTATAACACTCTATAGCAAATAATAATAATTTTATTTCGAAGGCGAAGGTTGTACACAAGATAACATACATCACGTCAAAACCTACAAATAAACCTACAGAATTCAATATTTAATGTACGATTTTTGTAATGAATCTTCTTTATTTTTTCCCCCTCTTTATGACTCAAATTCAGAAGTAAGAGAGATGAGAAAAAAGTTGTAATATAACTAATACGATAGTTATTTGAACATGGTGTACGTAACGTCATATACATATTTGGCTTTGTAAATTTGATAACAATGTACACCATGAATGGAGTATCGACCTCAAAATTTTTTATTGCAGAAATGGATAGAGGGTGCAAAGTTATGCTACCCTGATTTTTTTCAGATTTTTTTGAGACCGGTAACTATTTTTAAAAAAATTATTGAAATTCCTTTTCGTGACGTCACGAGACGCCGCTCCTTAAGAAAAAGATAGGACTTGCCGCCGCGTGACGTCACAAAAAGGACTTTCAATAATTTTTTTAAAAATAGTTCCCGGTCCCAAAAAAATCTGAAAAAAAAAAACAGGGTAATATAACTTACTTACACCCTCTATCCATTTCTGCAATAAAAAAAAATTGAGGTTGATACTCCATTCCTGTTCTAATTGGGGGCGGTGCAAGGCAGCCTTTGGAGGTGTGGTGAATGATTATGATTTGATGGTGGCTAGAATAGATGCTCCCCTAACATTGTAAATTTATTTATCTTCTTAGGTCTGTTCTTAAATGAACAATCATTTCATGAATCAATGATCAGATGAACCGTCTGTATAGGGAAAATCAAACAATCAATTAATTGTGTGTTTACGAACAGATCTAATGTCTCGTGGAGCTGCAGGAACCAGGAAATGAGGCAAGGGTCTAAGTTCAACCTGTCCCGAGGTGTACAAGGTCAAAAGGTCATTCAATTGTTTCGTTGGCCCTGCCACATGATATAATTATGTAACCTGCTCTATTTTGGTGCTGAGCAATTTGCCTAACCTCAAGGTGAGATTATATCAGCTTTATTTTTTTTAAATAATTATGCAATTATATAATTAAATTTATAGAAACATTAAATTTAATTGTTTTTATTCATACAGAAAAGGGTATCGTTTAAGTAAAAAATCATAATTCAGCCTTAGTTTTTAAATAAAATCCATGCACTAAAAATTTACATTTCTTTTTAACTTATCAAACATTAAAGTCAATATAAATAATTTTTAAGTGACTAAACCCAAGTACGTATATACCTCACATAAAAAATGTAAAATAATTTAGATAAAAATTTATTTGAACTTTGACATTAGTCTGCTCAATATATTTTTTAGTTATAGCTACTATATTTTAAAATCATATTACAATAGAATACAAAAAATGGAAATAAATTGATAAATTATTACCTACTTTCATGTTATAACAAAATTAAAAGCAAAATAAATGACATTACAAATTGTGCTAAAAGGTCTTGTTCCCTTAATAATCTTTTTTGTTAACATGCACTCATCTTGAGCTGTAATCAGATTACCACTGAGAAGGAGTTGCTAGCGACGACGCTCACACAGCACTTACTCAAATTACGCTACTACTGCTTTACCTCGCGTTTGCTGCCTACTTTTCCCTCCCTCCCTCTCCTTACATCACCTTATACATCTCTGTGAAACGAACCAACAACGTAAAGATAAGTTTCAAAACAATTGCTTCTGAATATAATATTAAGTTATATAATATACTGAGGCTCTATATTTTATAAATTAATTGTAGGGTTTCAATGACGTCATTACCAAAGAATAAAGATCGATCTTTAACGTAATATGCTTTAGAAAATTAAACCATTCACAATCTAAACTTGAAATGTACTTTCACTTATAAACTAATTTAAAATTTAATATATCACAATATTAATACGCTATTGTATTTTTATATACCAATGTATAGATTTAAAGTTTATTTAAAATCACATTTTCTTGTTATTTTTGCATCACTAGTGAATTAATAAGAATTAGATTAGATGGGTTAATCCTTAGCAAGCTTAAGTTTGGTGTGCATGTCATCGTACACCTGAGAGTAATAAATCACAGTGTGAGCGCAAGAGAGGTGGAGCCCTTATAGCAAAGGTAACACAATTTTATATACGGAATAATTAAGCGTAACATTGACATATATTTAATGAGAATTTATCGATTTTTAAAGTCACTTCTATCTAATTTACATTATTTTTAATATACATGGAAGTTAAACTTTTGCAGCGTGAGATTTATAAAGAAAAATATTTTGTTAAATTGTTTTTTATGGCAAGTTATGACACGATGAAAGTACGAAAGAATTAAAAGTCAAAACTTTCATAAAAATTGAGTTTAAAAAATAAGAACGTTAGTTGAGTCTGAAATTAGTATAATTTTATTCTCTCTCTCTCTCTCTCTCTCTCTCTCTCTCTCTCTCTCTCTCTCTCTCTCTCTCTCTCTCTCTCTCTCTCTCTCTCTCTCTCTCTCTCTCTTACTCATAATTTTCTTAAAATAATCCAATAATTTTAAACTGAAATTATAAACAAATACAGACGCAGCCATACATAATATTTATAAAACTTGGTTTATGGAAAATATAAATATTAAGTTTTATTATTTTTTTTTATCTTCAATCCATTTCACCTTATATACAATACTTAAAACGTAAACTTAAATAAAGATTGCATAAATAATAATGTTAATATATAAAAAATATTACACATAATTACAGTAATTTTTATAAGCTCATTAAATTAAGTAGTAATCGAGGGGGAAAATATAAACTTCCCGCAAGAAGGGGACAGAGGTGATGAAAATAATTCTATCACATTTAACATGGGATTTTCCTATACTGAACTTAACATAGGAAGTATAGGAACTAAGTATGATACCTATGTTAAATATGATAGAATTATGGCATGTAATATACTTTTTTATAGTTTTACACACATGAAAGTTCTGCGCATGCGCACTGATATGTTTAACATAGTAAGTATACGTAAATACTATGTTAAAAATGTTAAATCGTATAATACATGTGTAACATAGGAAGTATACATAATTATTATTTTACCAATATTAAATAATATAATCTATGTGTAACATAGGAAGTATACGTATTTACTATGTTACCAATGTTAAATCGTATAATACATGTGTACCATAGGAAGTATACACAATTACTATGCTTCCAATGTTAAAACATATAATGTTTTATTATTATAATACATAAGCATACAAAAGCTTCACGCATGCGCACTGATCTATATTCAGCCCCTCCACTTTCTTTCCCCTTAAGTGATACCCCCTCTACACTTCTCCTTTTGAGTGTATCGAATTAATGCTGACATCGAAAATATAGGCCTATATAAGCGGGGCACGCTCTTTCTCGGTCTGAATCTTCCTTGACACCAAATCAAGCGAATAATCAGAGATCAATTATTGATATCTAATATATATTGGATATATTTTACTATGTCTTTATCAAAGACCGCTATGGATACGTCATCCATTACTGGACGCCGTAAGAGTACAAGAACTATTACCCAAGTACCTATTTCTCCCATCAACCCATCTTTTGAGAAATCTGCTATTCCTGAAACTCCTCGTCGTCGTCGTCCTGCATCTCCAGACCTATTTGCCACACCTCCACCGCCTCCATCTTCTCCACAAACTCCTCGTCGCTGTTCTTCTCCTGACGTATCATCAATTCCTCTACCTCCATCTGATGAAAACACCACAGATGATGGTCTACAATCTGCACCTGCTTCGCAAATGCTATCTCCACCTGCATCGCAAACGCCATCTCCACCTGCCTCTCCTTCTACCGAGAGTGGCAATGAAACTGATGATGAGATCAATGACAGCGACAAAGAAAACGTGGATCCAAAGCCCAGGAGATTCATCCACATCGAGGAGCCTACTGTCTCAGGCCTTCTCATGAGTAACGAGAATGCTTTGAACGATATGGACTGCATATGTCTTCCCGTGAACGTGGAAAAGGCACTGAACTCTCTTCCTGGCTGGGTTGGGAAGAGAAAACGTGACGTTGAGGAACTTCAGAGGAAGCGGAGGAAGCTGTCCAACCAGGATATCGTACTTGCTGCTGACTTCACTATTGGCAATGAAATGTTAGTTAGGGTATGCACTCTCACTGATAGCAAGTTGGATATAGATGAAAGAATTGTCATTGTATTCAAGCATGGGGAAAACGAAATTCAATTGCCTGCTGTAGATTTTATGAAGGATGGGATGGATCTGATCAACCACGGCATGATGTACTATGCTGATGATCCAGCATGCAATTGGAATTACTTTCACCTTGTTGATAGTTCCGATGTGAGATGCTTGTTTGAGAAAACAAGTGTTTCACGATATGTAGCCATTGAACGTGATGTAGACAATTGTACTGTTGAGAGAATTGTTATTTGTGCCCCTACTTGGGTTCAGTTGAAGGCTCTCAAGCCGGTCTTAGCCCAGTGTATTGAACATTATGTCAACTTTGTTGTGTTAGGGCAAGGAGTATGTGAATCATTCTCTACAGGTCTTCCATCACCTAGGAAGTAATGTTTTGTAATGTCATGTTGTATTTTATATACCTTATGATTACAATACCCGAATAAAAATATAAAAATGAAATGTGCATTTAATTTCTAATTTTATATAATCCTTATAACCATAGTCTTTAAATATATATATAATACTATAGTACAATAAAAACAATATATAAATTATAGAACATTTTAAAAATTGATCAGTCATAAACATGGACTTGAGGTTGAAGCATCCATTTACTTCTTGTGTAGCAGGTCCAACTAGTAGTGGTAAATCATATTTTGTGGAGAAGTTAATATTAGAAGGTTTAAAGTGTTGTAATACAAAGTTTGAGGACATTTTATGGTGCTATTCAGGATGGCATCCAGAAATTAGCTCTTTAGCAAATATTATAAAATTTCAGCAAGGTATAGAAGATATAACAAGGGAGGATTTTACTCTTCCCAGGCTAATAATTATTGATGATCTCATGAGAGAGAGTGGACCAAGTATAGTTGATTTATTCACTCGAGGCTCTCATCACTCAAATACATCTGTAATATTCATTACACAGAATATATTTCATCAGTCAAAAGGTGCTAGGGATATAAGTTTAAATACACATTACTTGATACTTTTCAAAAACCCTAGAGATAGTGCACAAATTGCTCACCTGGCACGCCAAATATATCCTTCTAGTCCTAAATACATTCAGGAAGCTTATAAGGACTCAACAGAGAGAGCGCATGGTTATTTGCTTGTTGATCTTACTCAGAGCACACCTGATCACTGCAGAATTAGGACAAATATATTAGGAGAAAAAGAACCAGGATATCCAGTCATATACGTACCAAAAGATAAAAATAAAAAGCAAGGGAAAAAATAATCAGTTATGGCTCATCCACTGACAGAGCAGCAGGTAGCCATTTTAAAAACAGTTCTGAATGCTAAGCCTGAACTTAGGAATGCTCTATTGAAGCACGCTGATAAAAATCTTACTTGCACTCTTTGTGAATGTGTTTTGAACATACTGAACGGAAATATTCCTCTGAATGATAATCTGAAGAGAAAGTATAGGAAACACAAAGAATATTTACGAAATATTGTTAAAAAATCAGGTACTTGGAAGAATAAGAGGAAAATAATACAAAAAGGTGGAAATTTTCTAATACCTTTGCTTGCACCTGTAATTGGCGCATTAATATCTAGACTATTTCAATAATGGATCATTCAACTAAAATGATACTTGTACCTCCAGAGATATTTGCAAGGTTAGATACAAAGAAGCTTAATGACTTGGACAAGGATATGCATACAATACTATATAATGGAAAAGATAGTGATGAAATGAAATGGAAGATGTATTCAGAGACTCTTCAAAAATATTTACATCTGGTGAAAGAGAAGGAAAAAGCTATTGAGATTCCTATTGTGAATACTATAACAAAGAAAGTAGATAATATTAATAATGCTATGTCAGACTTAAATAGTGAGAATCATAGTACTCCTATAAAAAGCACTGAGGTTTCTATTGGTAGACAAACTCCTGACCCAAAAATTTTAAAGCTAGTTAACAAAGCACTACCTAAAACATTGAAAGAAAAAGGTCGAGAATTACTATCTCTATTACATGATGCTAATATAGTATCATGGAGCAAGAATAGAGAAATTGAAGTAAATGGTAATATTATAAAAAATTCTAATATAGTAGATTTAGTTTGTAATGCAGTTCAAAGAAAAACATTGAGGAATCCAATCGGATGGAATGAATTTGTTTTGGCTGTGGTTGATTCAAATGTTCCAAAATGTTATATAGGTAAGAATATAGCAGACACGTATCAAGAATTAAAGCCCAGTACAGCCACAACTTCTCATCAACTAACATCGAACGTTGCTTCTTCTTCAAGGGCCAAAACAGTACCTACAGCAAGGAAAGGTGTCTCTTCTGCTCCATCTATCTCAGGCTGGTCTAAATTTAAAATATGACGGAAGATATAGCTTCAATTTATTTTGATGCTTCACATCCAGCTGGTTTTAGTAGTTACACAAATCTCAGAAAATATGTGTCCAAAAAAATTTCAAATTCCAAAATAAAAGAATTTTTAATGAGCCAAGATGCTTATACTTTGCATGCTCCAATGAGAAAAAAATTCACAAGAGATAGATTTTTCGTTACCAATATTGATGAAGTTTGGAGCATAGATATAGCAGATATGCAGAGATATAAGGATCAAAACGATGAGTATAGATACATTTTTGTAGCTATTGATGTACTTAGCAAATTTGCAATGGTAAGAATTATAAAAAATAAAACAGCTGCAAATGTAAAGGAAGCACTTAGTGATATCATTAGTTTGGTAAACCGCCAACCATTAAAGATATGTGTAGACAAGGGATTAGAATTTAAAAACGCTATATTGAAGAAATTTTTAAAAGAAAAAGATATTGAAATGTATAGTACTGAAAATTCAGACATTAAATCTTGCATAGCTGAGAGGTTTATAAGAACTCTTAAGACTAAAATATGGAGATATTTTTCCTACACAGGAAACAATAGATACATTGATGTGCTGCAAGATATTGTAAATAGTTATAATTCAACATACCATAGGAGTATAGGAACTACACCAGATAGTGTAACTGAACACAATTTTCTATCTGTATGGAAGAGATTATACCAATACGAAATTCCGATTACTAAAAACAATCCAAAATATCAAGTCAACGATCATGTGAGAATCAGCAAACAAAAACATGTATTTGAGAAAGGTTATGAAAATAACTTTTCAAAAGAAATATTTTTAGTTAAGAAAGTATTAAATAGGAGGCCACCTATGTATGAAATAGTAGATTTACAAAATGAGAAAATTTTTGGTAGATTTTATGAGAAAGAATTGCAGAAAGTAAATCTCCCAGAGTTCCATGTGATAGATAAAATTCTAAAGACTAAAGGTACAGGCATCAGTAAACAGTTATTCGTCAGCTGGAGAGGTTATCCTGAACAATTTAATAGTTGGATAAAAGCAAGTGACTTAAAGACATAATGGATGACGATTTCTTCATTACTCTTCTATCTGACTCTTCAATTGCTATACATCCTCACAATACTGCATCTAAATTTACTAACAAGCTTCAAAGAAGAATTAACTTTTGTGACTCTTGGGAAGTAGCACTTCATGAATTACATTATCCAATGAGTTTGTGCAATTTCTATGGTGATAGAAACAAAGCATGGGTAAAATATGATGGAATGACAAAGAAGAGATGTATATTAAGTAATTTATATACATTAGACATAGAAAATATCCTGACGAAACTTGAACTAGATCTTGAGCAGAAATATACATTTAAATTGGAACAGGGTAAAGTTGTTTGTAAATCTGATATAAAAGGTGATATTCGACTTAGATTAACCAAAATATTAGCTTTACAGCTAGGATTTCCGAATAACACTGATTTCTTTGGAACGTCTATTCAAGCTCCTCACGTACCTAATTTAAATGTTGGTTTACCTAGTCAAGCTTATGTGTTCTGCAATATAGTGAAGCCACAGCTTTTTGGTGATTCAATTTGTCAAATTTTGAAAACATTAACCTTAGATATATCTTCATATATTCATGGTGGAAGTGGCAATATTATGTTTAATAATCCTCAATACACTCCAATAGCTAAGGGAGAAATAGATGAAATTTCAATTGATATAAAGGACAGAGAAGGGAATTTCTTACCATTCCTCTCCGGTACGTGCTCAGTGTTATTACATTTTCGTCGCTGCTCCACATCATCATGAATCCTTATATAGCATATTACCAAAAGCAGGCCCAAACTGGTGTCGGCTCATCGTACTATCCACATCAATCTGGTCGTGGAGTTGGAAATTTTTTAAGTAATATTTTTCGATCAGTGATGCCTTACCTGAAAAGTGGGTTGACAGCAATCAAGGATGAGTTATTCAATGGAGGACTAGGGATTTTATCAGACACCATTAAACAAGTACCACTGAAGCAGAGCTTACAAAATAGAGTGCGTAACTTAGGAAATAATTTAACTGATCGTGCAGTGAATCAAGTTGCAAGTATGTCAGGAGCAGGTCGTGTATATAAGCGGAAAAGAGTGACCAAAACTCAGTCTGCAAACAAAACCAAGAAGAGAAAGACGTGCAAAAAAAAGCCTGCCACAAAGTCAAAGAAGAAAACAACGAAAAAAAAACCTCTAAAAAAGTTGCAACAGAAGAATAGGAAAGTCAATACTAAAAAGAAAGTTAAGGCAAAATCTAAATCTACGTGTATTGATATATTCAGTTAAAATGTCTTTCATACATAACTCCTCACCTGAAACATTGAAAGCAGAGCTTGACTTGTTCAGTATACCACCAACACAAATTAGTATTGAAAGCTCTGAAATTCTTTACCTTAAACCCAACGCTTCCATTGATAATGATGCTCCTCTTGAATTCTCCATACCAACCAGTGCTGATGACTATATTGATCCAGGAAATACTTTTTTGAAGTTAGTTGTTTGTATAAAAAATGAGAAAGGTGAAAATATTGATGCATCTACTAATAAGGTTGCACCTGTAAATAACTTATTACATTCTCTATTTTCTGAGGTCAGTGTGTCTGTTAACAGCAAACTCCTCTCTCCACCATCTCAATTGTATCCATATAGAGCCTATTTTGAAACTTTGTTTAATTATAATGTAACTGCCAAGGAGAGTCATCAAACCATGGCGCTGTATTATAAAGATACAGCTGGAAAAATGAATGATTTAGATCTGAATTCAGGGATTATCGCAAGAAGAAATCATATCAAAGGAAGCAAATTAGTACCTCTGCTTGGACGTATAACAGTAGATATATTTGGTCAAAGCACCTTCATTACTAATGGTGTTCCAATTGATTTATTGTTCACTCGATCGAAGCCCTCGTTTTGTTTGATGGTTGATGATGATAGCAAATATCAAATTAAGATACTTAATGCAACACTGATTGTTCGAAGGGTTAAAATTTCACCCACTGTATTAGTAGCTCATAGCAAGGTACTTGCCACAACGACAGCAAAATACCCAATCAGTAGAGTTGAAATGAAATCTTTTACTATACCTCCAGGTGGACAAAGTTTTGGAGAAAAACTCTTCCAAGGTCCTACTCCAGTCCGTGTATTTTTTGGACTTACAAAAAATAGTGCTGTTAATGGTGATTACAAATTAAATCCATTTGATTTTGGTCACTACAACATGAACTATGTTTCACTTACCAAGGATGGTGTTCCAGTCACAACAAGACCTCTAGAGATGTCATTCAGCTCAGAATCTCCTGATTATATTCTTTCATATTTTCATACCTTTCAAGCTACTCGGATTAACTTTAGTGATGATGGGTATCAAATTGATAGAGATGAGTACGGGGCTGGAGGCTATGTCATACACACATTTGATCTTTCTCCTGATCTCTCTGCAAATTCTCACATGTGGAATTTAAGGAAAAATAGTGTGATAGAATTGGAAATCAGGTTTGATAAAAGTTTATCTGACACTCTAACCCTCATTGTATTTGCAGAATTTCAAAATCTCTTAGAGGTGGATCACCAGAGGAAAGTTTCAGTTGACTTCTAACAGTCATGGCAGACATTCAGTACTCTGCTTTAACCACTTACGAAATACGAAAGTTTTTGTTGAATGACAAAACCAGTAGAAATATATTTAATGGAGTTTTTGCTGCTGACACTTTACCAAAACGAGTTTCTATGAATACTGCCTATGTTGTAAATACTGATGCAAAATCTATGCCAGGTAGCCATTGGATAGCTATATATTTTGATAAAGAAGGCAGTGCTGAGTATTTTGATTCATATGGTCTTCAACCTATTGTACAAAATCATAAAAAGTTTATTTTAAACAATAGCAAAAAATACACTTACAATAAAACTTGCCTTCAAAGTATAACTTCATCTATATGTGGTCATTACTGTATTTTGTATATAGGAGCTAAAGCAAGAAACCTATCAATGCATGAATTCATATCTAAATTTAATGGACCAGATGTGTATTCAAATGATGCTATAGCTATACTTAATTTTAGAATGCATTATGATTATAGAAAGAATGGTAAGAAAATATCACCTGAAACAGGTTTAAAATGTAAAGCTCTGTGCGCATGCGCAAAGTCATAATAATTTGCTATAAAAGAGGGGCAAACAGAGTAATTTTCATCACTTTTGATCTGACTTGCTTACTAAACAGTCATAACTATGGCAGTTAAGATGTTAGATGTTACTTATGGGCTCTGTTCTTCCAATACAAAGACTGTGTCTTGCGCATTGGAAGTAGGAGAAGAAATTAAACCTTATTTCTGGTTGGCTAAGAGTGGGTTTCAGAAAATTAAAATGTCTTTAGTTGAGTTCAAACTATTAGTAGAAAATGAAGAAGAAATCTCTAACTTCTTCTTAAAGTTTGGACTTCAAAGAGAATCCACATTAAAGTTAAATGCAAAACTTCATATTCGTTTTGACATGTCATATGGTACAAAAATGTTGGTACTAGAAAGGATGGAAGAAGTTGGTCTTATTAATGATGACCAACGCCCCAAAATTACATCTATCTACATTGTAGATCGCACTTGGATGAATTTTGTCAAACTCTTTCCTTGCCTCTTAACCATAGCTGATAATCTTGAGAAGCAAATTGTTGAACTTGAAGAGATGATCAATTCAATTGTGAAGCAAGTTAAAACTAACTTCGCTCAGGAATTGTCAGAAGTTAATTACCTTGCAGGTTTTAGAGAACTTCTGAAAAATGTACAGTGCCCAAAGTATGAAAATTTGTCACCTACAAGTTTTGATAGGCAACGTTGCTTCCATGAAATTGTTATGTTCTTGCCTGAATATTTGTTGATGTTATGTCGTAATGATAAGTTTTAAATATATATTGTATTAGTTATTGAGCATTAGATTTTTCATAGTAAAAACTTTGATATTTTTCTTTGGGAACATTTTTTATTATTATTGTATTTCTATGTTTTTGAATTTTTTTCTATGTGAAATAAAAAAAATGGATTTAAACCTGGTGTTATACTTTTCTAAATTTAGAACCTTATATAGATTCTAGGATACAATGGTACCAATATTTAAAATTTAAAATGATTATAGTTAATCATAAAATTTAAATATTTATGTCCAAAAGAGGTATTTATTTTTTAAAATAACCAAGTCAAAGATTGTATCTATAATATATATACAGTATATATATATATATATATATATATATATATATATATATATATATATATATATATATATATATATATATATATATATATATATATATATATATATATATATATATATTTAGTTGAATTTAATAAAATTTATAATTGAGAAAAAAAATATCTAATATTGGAAAATAATATAATTTTATTTGTAATTAGGTATAACCAGTATATACATAATTCGATATATAAACAATAATACATCTCTAAAGATAATAGTACAAAAATATACAATTTATAATAAAACTAAAGTATTTAAGATGCTGAGTATTATAATTTTCAATTATTGCTAGATTTATAACCATAAGGTAAAGTCATATGACTATTTGGAACAATCCATCTTTTGTTATTAACAATTCTATAAATTTTGGATTGCTTCTTTGTTACAAGTTCATATGACTTTGTTTTCATAATTTTTCGAGGTATTGAGACATGTGAGGATTCACCATTTTCTAGGACCATATGTTTTAGATTATCAAAATTAACAATGCCCATATTTGAAAAATTTTGAGATATACCACGACATTTCATAACGGTTTTAACATGGTTGCCCTCGCTATTCACAACTTTATAACTATAATGCTTGGCTCCTCCGGATACAAATTGGGAAATGGTACATCCTTCATCTAGTTCTGAACTTAAATCTCCCAAATTTGAACCTGTTGGTACAGGTTTATCACCTTTTTTAAACAAACTTAGGGCGCTATCCGTATCTACATAATTTAGTCTGTGCTGGAGCATCTCCATACATTCATTTAATCGTAGTCTGGCACCTGCAGTTACAAAGGCAGCTATAACAACGTTAACTGTGTTGTTTTGTGGTAGTAACTCAATTGGGGTTACATAATGTACCAGTAAAAACTCTTGTCCTATACAATGCACACTAGTTACGATAACATTAGGGTCAGTCAGTAATTCATAAAAATCTTTTGAGTCCTTAATGATTTTCGTTTGCTGCCTTTCTACATCCATAGCAAATCTTCCAAACAAAGCATTTAATAGTAATTTTGCAATGGCTCTAAGACCAGGGTTAAGTTCGATCTCATTGGGATCAAGTTCAATTCCCTCTGCTTCAAAAAATTCTCTTATGTATTGTTGTCTAGTTAAATCATCCTTTACCCAATCAGGATAACCACTAGCAGACTGTTTAATTTTTAGAAACACATTTACATAGCTATCAAAGACACCTCCAGTACCAGTGTCTTTATTATACTGAGTTACTTCATATTCCCAAATTTCTACAATTTTTAACACTTTATAGCCTATTTGTTCAGCTTTTTTGACTTCATCTAAAACCCATGTACCTGAGAGTGCTCTGTCCTCGATATCTTCGTGTATACATTCACCCTGAATGAAATTTTCAGCACATTTTCTACATAAAACAAAGAGCAACCTGTCATGCATTTTAATTGGTAATAATGGAATGAAGAGCGAGCGTGGAGGAAGGACAACACATTTTATGAGACCATCAATTGTATGTATATCAGGAAATGTAGGTCCAAGATGAATGATAGGGTGATGAATTGGTACTTTATAATACTTTAAAATTGCTGGATACAATGAAATAAAGTCATGAAATTGTAGCTCTGATAAGCCTAGAATGGCTTCTCTATATATAAAAAAATTTTCACATCTACCGCCATACATCGCATTCTTTGGTATCAACGGTTCTTCACACACTAGGGGATGATTATTTACATAACTCTTTAGCTCTGAATCTGCCTCTAGTAGTCGTCGGAAGTCACATTCTCGCATGACTTCTACCACGTAACCATATTGAGCCAACGCTTTCAACTTTCTTTCAGTTTTTTCTCGTTTCATTGCAAGATTATTGTATGGATCATTACTAAATTTCTTAGCTAAATCTTGTTCAGGGTTGCATAATACACATTGATGTATCCAACATCCATTAAATTCGTAGACTGTTTCAATTCCATTGTTTTTAGAATACCCATCAACCAAAAAACCACCACGAGGTGTTCTGTATTCACCTGCATTTCCAGCATGTCGAATTTTTATGTTTTGTTCTCTTTCAATTGATAGTAGCCATTTAATTGCAATTTTTGATTGTGTGTTATACATACGGTAACCTCTAACTGGTAAAATAGCAAGTGTATTATCTTTCAAATGATTTCGTCGAAATATGAGACTTGCACAGTGTGGCAAAGTAATACATTCAACAATTGGATCCACATTTCCTACTTGTATAATAATTTTTCTGAATTTATTCATTGCAAGACGTAAAATTTCAACATCCTTATCACAATATGATATTATTTCTTTTTGCATGTCAAATAAATATCCATTCTCTACTTGTTCATGATACCAAGAATAAAACTTTTCTCTATCTTCTACACTAAGTGAATCAGGGTCATAAAATGATGCCTGAGGCATAGGTCCAATGTAATTTCTATTACTTTCTTTGTTAAACATGTGCGGAAAGTGGCCCTTGCATAAGTCCTCATTTAAGCCTAAAGTCTTGGGTAATTTTGCTAATGACATTGGTAGAAAACATAAAGAATCGATAAACTTAAGCTTCTTATATTCTAAACAAATAATTTTTGTATTTCTCAGCAACACCTTAGGTGTTACATGCATGACAGTAAGGAAATATCTCAATAACAAAGCAGAGTCATAACCTCCAAAATTATGTGCAAGTAGGAGAATTTTGCGAAACATTTTTCTAGGTAAACTCAAAAAATTTAAAAATTCTCCAATGGGATCAATTTGAAATATTTGTTTTCGTATTCCATTTTTGTCCCCGCAACGTATACAAGGTACGTCTATATTTTCTTCCTCACAAACGCTGCACTGGGAATGAGCGATTATCAAGTTACATTTGTGATAATAACCATCATCAGCATTCTCAGGATTTACAAGACATTCCTGTGTACACTCAGCATCCCAATTTACTATCATATATTTATCGCTGGACGGTGGTTTTTTTGTTGTGTCTCGTTTGATATAGCATCTGTGGTCCCTTCCTTCAGGAACATGAGTTCTACAATTTCCACAGTATTTTTCTGTGCATGTATGGCCATTTTTTCTACCTCTATACATTGTATATGTCTTTTTACATTTTACACAACATTTATAATAATCACATACATTTTGTCTCTTTGTAAGCTTATTTGATTTATGATTAATAAAACACTTGTTGGATTTAAATGTCCTACCACAATCTGAGCAATCTACAATATAATTTTCTTCCTCTGTACATATAGGATACTTAAAACAATTAAAACATTTTCCTTTACATCTATGTGTTAATTTGCTTTCATATGGTCTAAAGCATTGCTTACAATAATATGAGGAAAGAAAAAAATTTGTTAAACTACTTATGGTGGAGAAGTGATTGTTATGCAGAAAAAGAAAGATGTGGTCTTTGGCATCTTTAACCTTACCTTTAAAGTGAATATGTTTTGTTTGAATATTGTCAAATACTACAATTTGAATATGAGGTGGCAGTACTTGTTGTAATATTTTAAGTTCATTGTGACTGCCACCATTTCTTAGATCTATTCCTGCTAGATCTAATAATTCCTCAACCTTCTCGTTCATACGATTCATGTCATTTTGCATTTTTTTAACATTAGGAGTATTTTCCAGTAATGCCAATCCTACCACAATGGCGTGAGCCAGGCATAGGTTGTCATTATTTTTAATTGGAATTACACCCCGATTTTTGTTAATGTATTCAGTGACACTGCTATAAATACGAGTTCGGTCATAACCTTTACCAAAATTCATATCTACAACGTGAACTTGAGCTGAGATATCTCCTTGTAAAAAGTACTCTTCATTCGATTGACTTACTCTGTAAATCAAAGTGAAGAGAGCATCAGAAGATAACTCACCAATATCGCGAAACGATAAAGCAATTGGCTTTGCGTCACGATGTAGACTATTCTTAATAACAATACCAATCTTATTAAGAGGATCGTTATTTGACTTGAATAATTCTACTAGATCTTGTATTATTCTTTGATAATGACTTACAAAATCATCGTTTTCATTTAACTTTCTTAATTTCAGTATGTATTCTCTAGCATCTATCTTAAATTTTTTTATATATGTCTTTCTTTCTGATTCTATAGTGAATGATTTAACCCCCTTTCCGATTTGGTTATTAGAGACATCAATCTGAAAGAAAAAAAAACATTAATAAATATATAGTAAAATATGAATATTTGTTCAAAGGTAATTATAATTGAACACTGCATTGTACGCTTTTGACTATATATATATATATATATATATATATGTATATATAAATTGATATTGCTCTATATAACCTCTTAAATGTATATTATTTTTATTTGAACTATAATATTATTATTGGATACAAAATTGGTTTATTTTTAATCAATTTTAACATTTATATTTAAATTATTATTCAATTTCATTTAATTTTCAACAATATATTATTTATTGCTTAATCAGATTAAAATTGAGTTAAAGGGTTCATACAAATAAAAAAAAAATATATTAATATATATTTATTTTACAAAACAATACAATCAATACAGTATTATACATTCAACTTACATGATTCTCTAAGTTGTTGAAATCGATGCTGTTTCCAGGGGTGGGAGGACGAGGGCTTGGGGAGCGGCTTCCTTGTGGTGTGGGCGGGCTGGGAGATCGACTTGCTCGATTAAGAGGACTGCGGGAACGACTATTTCTTGTAGAAGGGCTGCGGGTACGTTTGCGTTGTGTAGATGGGCTTGGTGAACGACTACTATTTGAAGAAGGGCTGGGGGAACGGCTACTACTGGAAGAGCTGTTTGATGAGGAGCTAGATCCACTTGAAGACGTTGAACTCGATCTAGACCGGTGGTATGATGATTTTTTACGGGGTGGTGTTCCCTCTTGAGGAGGTGAAGATTTTTGAGGAGGTGGAGGGTGTTTACTTGATTTATTTTTAGATTTTGAGTTGGTAGGTTTAGGTGATGGTTGACAGGACTTTCTTTTGATGGGAGGTGTATTTTTAAAGGTAGGAGAATTTTTTTGGGGAGTTTTGAATAGTTGAGGAGATGGATGTTTAGTATGTGAGACATCTTTAGATGTAGAAGGTTCTGGGGATTGAGGATTTTTAAATTCAGATGATATGTTTTTTGACTGATATTGATTGTTAATTAAGGGGAGTGAAGGAAGTAAATGATCCGGAAAGCATGCCTTATATATTTTTTGAATATTTAATCTTACAAGATTATTTGCATTTTTTAATAGACTAGCGATTTCATTATCTGTTAGCTCTTCTGTATCAATTAGTTTATTTGAGGATGGTTTAGGGATATTGTCAGTATCTTTAGGGAAGTCTGGGAAGGTAGGATCAGTTTGATCATCATCAGAGACAAGGTCTATGATAGGAAGGGATGACAAGTCACATGAAGGCTCATTTTTAATAAGAGTAGGGGAAGTGGGAGACGACACATAAGATATTGATTGAACTGCTGCAAGAGTTTCATTTACGTCTTGATTGTCCTCACATGACTGATCTGTGGTCTCCCTTGATGAATAAGAAACACAAGCATTATTTTTATTCAAATCTATACTGAAGGTTCTCATGTTTATTTTACTGACATTATCATATGTGTCCTCAATGAGAAGGGATCTGGATGTTTCTACAGGAGTATGTATGATTCCAGCTTCTAAGCTTGGATTAGTGGGATCATACTCCTGGGGATTTTTGGGAGTACTATGAACTGGATTAATGATATATTTTTGGTTAGCATTAATTGAGTTAACAGCAATCTTTGGGACATCGCCAGACACCAGTTTGTTCTCGAGCCATTTAGTTTTAAGAGTGTGTCTAACTCTATCTTCATGTGTCTCATAAATTTTCCTTTTATAATCTTTCAATGATAGTTTACTATTTTTATTTGCATTAATTTCTTTAATATTTAAATTATCATCACTCTCAACAATCATGGTTTCTGACGAAGATTGGATAGGATTATTGCTGACATGGTCAATTTCATGGCATTTAGATTGGATTTGAATGGTAGCATTACCTGAGGATTGATCAGGAAGGTTAATGAATGGGTCTTCCTTCAAAGGACAGTCAGGGATGAAGGGTTGAGAAGAATGAACAGGAGTAATGCCACCATTCTTGACTTTATCAATTGCAGCTTCCATATGATCTATTACCTCTTTTTTCATAGGGGGTGGGGGAGGTGGTCTCTTTCTAGTCTTAGTATTTTTAGGAGGGGGAGGAAGGTCATCAGCATTACTCGGTGCAGGTGTAGAAGAATCAATTGAGATTGTTCCATCCATGCTCAATGTACGCTTAACTGAAACAAAAAAATAATACATTTAATTAATATATGTATGGATGTGTATATATATATATATATATATATATATATATATATATATATATATATATATATAATGGGAGCACCTAAGTTACGTTTTTTAAATTTTTTAACTGGGTCTTACTTTCATTTTTTTGGTATCTTGCGTAGGATTTTGAAGTAGGGGTCTTATTTTTTAATATTTTGAATATTTTTAAAATACATATTTAAAGGCATATATATATATAATATGAGCACCTAAGTTACGTTTTTTAAATTTTTAACTGGGTCTTACTTTCATTTTTTTGGTATCTTGCGTAGGATTTTTGAGTAGGGGTCTTTTTTTTTATATTTGGAATATTTTTAAAATATATATTTGAAGGCATATATATATATATATATATATATATATATATATACATATTTATATATATATATATATATATATATATATATATATGTATATATATAATTAAATATAGGTCTTACATGATTATTATTTTTTAATCAATCTCAGTTCACCTGAGGAAGAGACAAAATATATTGAACGAGCGAGACAATATATATTTACCTGCAGGTTTGGATTTTCTTGACGGCTGCGGTTTCTTGAAAAAATCATCTAAACTCTTAGCGGTCGGAGCATGGGAACCTGATGAAATGAAAGAAATATTCTTTAATATATAAAATAATATATATATATATATATATATAAATATATATATATATATATATATATATATATATATATATATATATATATATATATATTCACTGTATCAATAATAGTAACACAAACTATGTACAATTTATTTTTTTCTTACCTTTAACTACTTGAGCTTTGCAGGAAGACTTTTTGTCCACGTTTGAAGATTGGTGCTGCTGCCGAACGTCCGGCTGATGGTGGGGTTGCACACACTCAGGCGCAGTTACCTCCTCTGTAGTAGATGGATTGTTCTGTGGTGATGATTCTTTAGGAAGAGGATGGGTAGGAGTGGAACCTTTAGAAGGTTTAGATTTTTGGGAATTTTTCGATTGATTTTCGCCATCTCTTTTCCTCTCTGTAAGCAAAAAAAAAAATTATGATATATTTAATAATACATTGATTTAAGTACATATTTTTTATTTTGTTCTGAAAATTATTGCTATTTGTAATATTATGTAGGATCCTGCATAAGGATTTTGAGCAGGGATTTTTTAGAATTGTTATATGAATCATACAATTTTTATAAATATCATAGTATATATATATATATATATATATATATCATAGTATATATATATATATATATATATATATATATATATATATATATATATATATATATATATATATATATATATATATATATACATATATATATATATATATATATATATATATATATATATAAATATATACTATGATATTTATAAAAATTGTACGATTCATATAACAATTCTAAAAAATCCCTGCTCAAAAACCTTACGCAGGATCCTACATAATATTACAAATAGCAATATTTTTCATATTTTCATGTTCATATATTTATATATATATATATATATATATATATATATATCAGATAAATTACCAATAATGTTTATTGGTATGCAGGATCTTGCATGAGATTTTTGAGCAGGTATTTTTTAAAACTTTAAAACATATCATAGTATATGTTTGAAAATTTCATTATTTTTTATAATTAATAATTTATTATTACCTTTCTTTGCATGAGAATCATGCGCAGACTTGTGGTCCACACTTTTAGCTGCCTGCTTTTGATGGTCTTGCAGATGGTCTGCAGGAGGTGCAGACTGCTGGACGGATGGAACCGCATCAGTCGTAGCCTCTTCCGATGCAGATGTTGATTTTATAGGTTGAGGGGGATCAAGAGGGAGAGATGTAGGAGTATCAGATGATACAGTACAAGTTTTATGTTGTTTTGGTTTTCTTGGAGATTTTTCTTCGCTGCTTTTTCTCTCTGTAAACAAAAAAAAAGGATAATATACTAACTTATATACCAATTTAAGATATGTTTTTAGTATATGTATTAAATTTTTTGGAATATCTTTAGATATGTTAAATCTTGAAAATGATTTTTGAGCGTTTTTTTAAAATTTATGGTAAATTCAATGGTAATTTTAAATATCATAATATTAAAATATTTATAAAGGAACTTACTGTGTTTAGAGCTACCTCCATGAGCATCATCGTTTTGTAGGCTCTTTGATCCAGGAGCAAGGTCGGCTACTTTGCTACCTGTTAAATAATTATTATATTATAATAAAATTAAACACATACCTAAACAATCAATGTTAATATCATAGAAATTTTTATAACATTAAAAATATACGATTTTTATAGTAAATTATAAAAATGTATATGTTTTAGTATAAAATCAATGCTATTTATATAGTAATTAAAATAACATTGGTTATATATAAACATTGTTGTCGTATAGAATTGACTATGTTTCGTATATGGTGAATGTTATTATCATAGAAATATTATTAACAATAATAGTATACTAATTTCAATGTTTCAGCATATAATTAATGCTAATTAAAAATTAATATAGTGTAAATTAATTCTTTACTTACCATCAGTAGGTGGATCACCGAAAGACACTCGACACATATTATGTAATAATACATAATGTTGAAGATTAACCAACGTTTCGTTAGAGCTACTTTTGCCTGCGCTTACTAATTCATTATAACCTTTATCCAAATCTGATAATAGAGTATTACTTTTAACACGATTTAATACAAATTTTGCTATTATTTCCCACTCGTTAACAGAACAGAATATATTATCTGGCCTATCTGAATCACACATTTTTAAATTGATTCTAAGTTAAGAGTGAGATTTTTGAATGATAAAGATGCCAAAAGGTACCTCTATTTAAACCCATAATTTTCCCCTCATTTCTTTCTTATTATGCAGTCTTGGCAGAAAAATTGTGCAGAGTAAACAAAAACTGCAAGTGAGTGCATAAAAAATTTCCCACGAGAACCATAATTTACGAAGTCAATATATTTATTATGGTAATATCAGGAAAAATTGTATATTAATTAAAAGATTATAACATCAAAATGTAATTATTTTATTTGATTTTATCGATCGAAAAAAAATAATGACAAAATTTTCGTAACTTTTTTTTCATGTTTGGTCTTAAAAGAAAGGATTTTTTTTTTCATTTCACTCGTTTCTATTATTTTATATAACATTGTTGTTATATAGCCTATAAATTCAATTATGTATTAGTTAATTACATAATTATATAATTGTTCAAGTCAGTGGGAGAGTGGGGGGATGGGGAGGTACATCGGCACACCTCCCCCTCTCCTCTGTCGTTGTCCGCAAAATTGTAGTGCAATTTGTATGCTTCATTCGCTAGCAGACATCGCGCAGACGTGGATCGCTCTCATGACCCCCCTCCTCTCTTTAAAATACATTGGTCGTATACAAATGTGTATGTTATAGTATACGAACAATGTTATTTATATAGTAATTATAATAACATGGTTTATATATGAAATTCGTTGATTTTTAGAAATGACTGTTTAGTATATGATCAATGTTATTATCATAGAAATATTATTAACATTAATAGTACACGAATGTCAATGTTTCAGTATACAATTAATGTTAATAATATACAAACTTAAATAACATTGGATGAATACGGACATTGTTGTGGTATACAATTATCAATGTTACGTACACAATCAATGTTAATATCATAGAAATTTTTATAACATTAGCATTATATGAATTTCTATAATAAAGTATACGATTAATGTTAATAATATATAAATTATAAAACATTGGTTGTATACAAACATGGTTTTTTGTATACAATTATAATTAGCATTGTTGCTATAGCCATAATATATATTTTTTTAATTCATTAAAAAATAATACTATCGTAGCATGTAGTTTGTTAAAAAACCTACATTATAATTGCAACATAAATTTTATTATTCTTATTCATTTATCATTGGAAATATACATTATGCTATATTATTGTATAAGGTCAATGTTAAAAAGATATGAGTGTCACATACGCTTCATATCACACGACACTTATATAGAAATAAACAAAATGCTATATTATTTTATACGGTCAATGTTAAAAAGATATGAGTGTCACATACGCTTCATGTCACATGACACTTATATAACTTTCATGTCTCAAAGAAAAGTGAAAGCCATATAAGATCTACACTATCGTGAGACCGCTATGGTAAGCAAAAAAAAATATAGTTGTGTCTCCCATATCTTCCAACATTATCACATACTTATATGTTTCATATGTATTATAATGAACATTAAAAAAAAAAAAATCTATCACATTTAACATAGGTTCCATAGTAAGTTCCTATACTTCCTATGTTAAGTTCAGTATAGGAAAATCCCATGTTAAATGTGATACTAAGTTCCTATACTTCCTATGTTAAGTTCAGTATAGGAAAATCCCATGTTAAATGTGATAGAATTATTTTCATCACCTCTGTCCCCTTCTTGCGGGAAGTTTATATTTTCCCCCTCGATTACTACTAAATTATATAGCTGGCCAAGTTTTTAACAGCACTACTGTAATAAGAGGGAATGGTCTTGCAGTTTTATTCTTTAGTTTACAAGTTGGCTTCATTAGGAACCCCTTGACTTGATGCGGTGACTACCAAGCAAGCGACAAGCCGCTGGGCAAAATTTCTCCAGGCGAGACGGTCAAACTCGCCTCGACGGTTTAAGCATTTGCCAGGTATGCAAAACGAGCTTCAGTTTAACCTTCAAATACCTCAACCAAAAACGTCAACTAGCACACTTCAAGTAAATAGATTTCAATGATAATATTGTAAACTTATAATGGTTTCAGTAATTGAATTAATGTAAGTGATGTCAACGTTGATTTAATTAAATTACATAATGATTGATAAGTTCTAACCTAATCTTTTTCAGCGATGTTAACTTAATTTAATTTAATTTAATAGTTAAGTATTTTTCTTTTTAAAATAGAAGTAATATTTTTTTAAATAAATTTTTTTACATAATGTATGCATATTTAATTAAGTAAATTTTATCATCACAGGATAAATAGTTTAGTTTTAATATTCGCTATCAGAAAATTTTATTTCAAGATTTATATTTCACTGAAATTAAAATTTTAATAAATTACGAAGCAAAAAGTGTAATAAATTTTAAATTACTTATAAGCAACTCACTGTCTTCTGCATGTGTTATACATATAGATGTGCAACTTTACCCTATATAATATAATTATTTATATACATTGATCGTTTGATCCCGTTTACTGCTATAATTAGAATTCATTGATTATATAAAATCAGAATACATGCATGCAACTTTACTCTAAATGTTCTAAATTATTAAAAAAATTCTGCATATAAATAAATCAATTCATGTGATACGATGTGAGGATAAGGTACGTATGTACATCTCACTTGTCAGGACAGCACGAACTTTACCTTAATTGCCTAACTTGCTAGAGCTTAAGTTTCAAGAAACAGAGATTTGCGCAGATTTGCATTTTGGGAGAAGTTCAAGAAAGAAAACCCAGTTTGTCCATGCCAAATCAAGAGTTTAGGTTCATCACACCTTAATAGACGGCGTGACAACGTCCACAAACAGAACAGGGGTAAAATTCGTAATGTCTAATAGAGGATATCTCATCTGCTAGTGTTGCAACTACAAAAAGACAAAGGGAAGCAGATTTGCAATTTTGGGGAAGGTGAGAAGAACATCCAGTCTAGACATCCTAAAAAGTTCAAGTTCACTTCGCCTCTATGGATTCAGGTGTCACAAACAGAACAGGGGTAAAGTTAGTGGTGTCTCGAGGTGTCTCTGTACTGGAATATTAGGTAAGGCCAAATTTGCATAAAAGGCTGCAAATGCACCAATCAGCAACATTCATGGAAACTCAAAGCATGAAGATATTTCCTATTGTTGAAATTTAACTGGAAAAAAAGGTCAGGTTGCATGAACTAACTTGTTTGAATAAGGTTTTCAATGGGAATGAGTCTTTAATATTTCACATGCAATTTGTTATTGTGCAGAGGCTCATTATATACTGCACCACATTATATAACAATATAATTATGTGTGTAATCTGCGCTGCCTGTGCACATATTTCACCCATATTATATTATGCATTCTAATTATCTCATGTATAACAAGTTTTTACCCCATAAACTATCTATCTTCATCTTGACGTTAACAACTAGAGCAAAAATGTTATAGCTCTATTTATTTTTTTATCTATACAGTATAATGTTATACCAGACAGAAATGCTGAAATGTTGTAATAGTGATAAAAAAGAATCAAATAATGCAAATTTTCTGTCATTTCGTCTGTCTTTCTTCTTTTACAATGGTGTATCGATATTCCATCAAATAAAGAATAGATATAAATGCATGTTGATTTTTTTTTCTGTTGTTATTTTTTATCAATTTGAATTAGGATAACATTCTTACCATCTTCAGCTGCAAATTAATTAAGTAATTGTTTTGTTTTTTTAGATAACAACATACAAAATAAATAGAGCTAAATTTTATGTTGAATTAGCCTAATATATAAGTATTGTTTCTTTTATTGTTATGTTACAGACACTGAAATAAATGTAGAAATAATTTAACATTTTCACTACGTTTATACATGACGGTGTTTAATGCGTATCCGTTGACAACGCCTCATAAGAATAACATTATCCGTCGTCAACGAATGCGTATTAAACAACGTCATGTAAACGTAGTGATATTCATTGACTGCCGCTTAAATTTAAAACTAACTAACATTTCCACTTTTGAATTAAATTATTTTTGTTCCGTTTTGTATTTTATTTAAAAAAGACATGTTAATTTTAATTCACGTTGTATTTTTTTTTTCTCTTCATAATTCACAATCTTTATTATTTTTTTCGATTCTGTTCCCTTTTATTACGATTTACCTGATTATTAGATTAAAGATTTGGATTATTAAATTGATTAATTTAAAAAATTGTTATTAGCTATATATAAAAAGAAATAGATTAAAATTATAAAAATATTTTTTCAAGTTGATTTCAATTATATTGCAGTGTTTCTAATAGAATATATAATTTAAATTTAATTTGAATTTTAAATTTATCGAGCTTTGTAAGGTTTTACTTGCTGTTTTAAAATCGACTTCAATGTACAATTTTTGAGACATGGGATGACTGAGGGGCATGGAGAAGATTGCTTTCACGGAGATTACCTCCTTCTGGTAACCGCCTTGCATACGTATAAGCTAATATTTGGATATTTCCCCGAAGGCGTGTCACGTCGGGTCCACCTGAGAAATTGCCTGGCAAAGCGCCGAGGTCGTTTGTCCTCATCCGAGTGCGTGGGAGATGCAGAACGTCATTCTGACGATGAGTACCACGTGTGCTTCATTGTGTGTGTCCATTTGATTTACAATAGACAATAATGGTTGCATTTTTTTATTTCATAATTAAAAAATATACCTAAAATTATGCTTTTCTGAATTTTTTCAGATTTTTTGGAGTGCGGGAAGTAATTTTAAAAAAATATTTAAAATCTCTGAATTAAGGTGGTACACCTGATGGGACAACTGTGACGTCATTTGTCATGCTGTGATTGGCTATTGATGACGGCATGGTTGTCCCATCAGATGTACCACCCTAATTAAGATATTTTAAATGTTTTTTAAAAATTAGTTCCCGCACTCCAAAAAATATGAAAAAAAATCAGAAAAGCATAATTTTATGTATATTTTCTAATTATGAAATAAAAAAATGCAACCATTATTGTCTATTGTTTAGTATGACGGAAAGAAAGTTATTTTGTTATTGATAAAAGTTATGTAGAAAATTTATTATGTATACACCTCGGGACAGCATAAATTTTACTCCTGCTTTGTTTGTAGGCGTTACCACACACAGTCTGTAAAAGCATGGTGAACCAAACCTCTTTAATATATGGATATACTGTGTGCTTTTCTTACATCTCCCAAAATTGCAAATCTGCATCTCTCTTTCTATTGGAGCTGCAGCTTTAGCAAGTGAGGCAGGAGTAAAGTTCGTATTATATTATATTATATTATATTATATTATATTATATTATATTATATTATATTATATTATATTATATTATATTATATTATATTATATTATATTATATTATATTATATTATATTATATTATATTATATTATATTATATTATATTATATTATATTATATTATATTATATTATATTATATTATATTATATTATATTATATTATATTGGAATAGTTAATATTCAGATGTATAAGCACGCATTATGTGCTGTAAAATGTATGTAATTATAAAAGTTATATCCAAAATTGTATACATCTTCAAATAAGACAGGTAAATGAAAATATTGAAAATATATATTTATATGCACTTTATAAAATGTTCATAATTTTTATAAATTAAAGAGTCTTTTGCAGCCACCTTGTACACAAAATAGGGGACTAAAATAATTTCGAAAAGACAAGAATAAGAGTTTAAAATAATGAGTGTGTACATTTTTAATTGTTTTTACTTTTTATTAAAATTACCATTATTTATATATTATGTATTTGTTAAATGCAAGTTACAATAAATTTGCTTTAAATGTATGATTTTACTGCTATCTGTGCTTGGTGTGTATAGTAAATAATGAATTTTACTAGTGAAAAATGTACACTGTGAAGTTTAAAAAATTTGTTTTGCTTGGTATTCAAATACGCTATTAGCTATATTGTCAAGCTGTTACACTGTCCATTGTTGTTCACACAATAAAGATAAAAAAAAAACACGGAACGTAATTACATTTTCCTGATTACCACAAGGATATTGTAACTTTTTATAGTTTACAGCATAAATTTTGTACTTTAGTATTTTTTGTGTACAATCACAACCGTGCAGTACAGTGAATTATTTCTTTGTGTTGCTTCAAATAATTTTGCAAAAGTTTTTAAATTTAAAATATTTTTCTCACATCCTTTTAGTTCAAAAACGGTACCATCTCTATTAATTAGCAATTTGATCAAAAAATGACCTTCGACGTTCCAAAACTGACTTTTTGTTATATTTAAACTTGCAAGCGAGTTTAATTTATTTTTATTAATTTTAATGAATTTGAAGTTAGATTTTATTATTCACAATGATATTTTATGTCAAAATAAATTTAGTTCTTAAAGTTTCTTTATAAATATAAACAAGTTGGTCTATTATATTTTAAAATAAAACTTCTTTTTTTCTCGTATAAAATTGACATAAATTTCTTTCATTGTGTTGATATCAAGAAGAACAATGAGCTTATTACCTGAAACAAATGGCCAAAGAGACGGCGAAAAAGATAGTGTAGAAAAGGAATAATAAAGTGGAAAAATGTGTTGCTTTGCGTGGAAGAAACATTAACAGACTCGGCTGTTCCAAGCCTTTTCATTAATTAATTTTACGATATTTCACAACTTTCTTACAGTATTGAAATACAGTCACACTAATACAAGATTCATAATAAAAATATTTGGAAAGTTCTGACATTAAAATTTTCAAACGTAACATGTTTCAAAACTAGCTATACATGTAGAAATACCATTTAAAATACATTTTTACTATATATAATACATATTTATGGTATTGATTCTATTGGATGCTTAATTATATTTAATTATTGCAAATTCCATTACTTCTTATTAAAACTATATAGTGAGTAGAGAAAGAAATGAAATATATGGTACCATTACAAATATGATTACTATGACGTCACTATATGAGTTCACATATAAAATAATTACAACGTCATATGACATGATGGGCCTCACAAAGCAAGTATCACGATGGTCGTACACATCACTGACACCTGCTGCTGGAAGTGGAAATTGCCGCTTCAAAACTGCTGCCAACAAAAAAACAAGGTTTTACCAACAACAATTTTATATACGTTATTACGTACATACACGTACTTTTGTTCAATGTGTCTGAGTAGTGTCTCTGTCATATCTTCTTTCTCGTATACTAGGATATATATAACATATAGAGACTGCTGATGATGCTACACAGCTACTGATGCTGCTTTTGATATTGATTACGTTTAGTTGACCCAGCAGCTAGCTGGTACTGTACCTAGATATATACTAGCTACTACCTAGTCTTCTCATAACGAGTAATAGTGTTAGTTATTACCTCTCTCTCTCTTTCTCTCTCTCTCTCTCTCTCTCTCTCTCTCTCTCTCTCTCTCTCTCTCTCTCTCTCTCTCTCTCTCTCTCTCTCTCTCTCTCTCTCTCTCTCTCTCTCTCTCTCTCTCTCTCTCTCTCTATCTCCTCTTTTCAACTCACTGTGGTTGACTACTATAGAGACCACGCCTTTTTGCTATTATTAAACCCAATATAATTTATGATACCACTCTGTATTCTCTCTCTTTAATGTATGCATATACATTATACAGTATAATAAGTAATGTAAATATATTGCAGAGAAAGAACTTCAATATTATTATTATTTTAGTTATATTATTTTACAATATTATGAGTATAAACTTTTCATATATATATAAAAATATCGTTTTATTTTAAATTTTTATTATAATAAAAACTTTTGTAATAATAATACGAAAAGAACAGTTAAAATAATTAAAATTACATTTTTTTAACATAATAAAGTTTCTTAACTACATTCAAATAATTATTTATGTATATATATATAGCTTTTTTCTAGAGATATAAATTATTATTAACAACTTTTTACACGATTTTACATGCATTATGGAGCTTGACGTGGGATTAAAAAAAAGGAGTAAGCTACCTACAACGTCTAACTTGAGACCTAAAAACCCTCGTCTTTTTTAACGTTGATGAAGTTCTAGTAATCAGTCTTACTTCACTAACAAACCATGTGAGTTCTTTGGTACACGTGATGTAATACGACACTCGAAAAAGTTTCATTTAAAAGGTAAAAAAAAAAATATAAAAAAAAATAATTTAAGGTTGACGGGGAAAAAAATGTTTAGACCTATAAATGATAATTAATTATTTATAATATTAACTAAAAATAATTATACTTCAATAAAATATTTAATGGTTCTCTGCATCATTACCAAGGTAATTAATTATACTCTATTCTATTTTAATTCACATTTATAAAATATAATATTTATGAAGAATCGCATTGTTATCTCAGATATACAACCATTTTGCATCGCTTTCAAGCTGTTTTAATATATTTATAAGTTATGAGGAATCAATTTTTGTGTACTTCCATGCATACAATTTTTTGTTCTTGAATTTATAATAATTAAAATTAATTTTAATGCAAATTTTATAGGGGAAAAAACACTTGTAAAATAACATTATTATATTTTGTTATAAAATAATAATGTTAAAAAAATTACATTCTATAATACATAAAAAAAACACATTCTATTTTTGTATTCCTGTGTTGAATTTAATTAAACTTTTAATTATCAATAAAAAAAAGAGTTTTTTAAAATAAAAGGTTAGCATAAAATGTAATTAAAAGTTAAATATTATTTCCATGTATTTACTGTTTAATTTTATTTTTATTTCATATAAATTAATAAAAATAATAAACGTGGGATTATTTCACTAGCAAAAAATATTAAAGGAGTTAATCTTATCCTGTTCCATCACTTCAGAAATATCATTATTTGACATTAAATCATTTGATATATTTAAATAATATTTTTTACGGTGAAAAATGATATTTTAAAGGTTATTTTCATTCATCTAATTCATCACTGGTGGTTTCTGCTCTGACATTACGGGGTGAAGTTTGTTGCCAAATATATCTGGCTCTAGTCAACGGCTAGCTCGTTGCTCGGGACTTTAAACCTTATTTATTTATCTGAATGGCTGCTGCTATATGTGCTCCACGTTGAGTTCAATCCTTGTGCCTTTGTGTGCGGCTCAGTAACTACAGAGAGAGCACGAACGAGGATAGATCTGCAGCAGGAAACGTCGCTTGCACGCTTCCTTTTGATGCCAGGCCAAACCAAAGAGAGGAGAAAGAGAGAGAGGATGAGTGAGATGAGAGAGAGAGAGAAAAAAAGTTCACCTGCAGTCAGCACTTATGTCCTACTAAGCCCAAGGCTCTACAGGAAAAATAAAAGAAAAAAAGAAAATTTAATAATACTCGATTTCAACTTCAAAAAGAAAAAGGATATAATACTGTCATAAATAAAGTAAATTAAAATAAAAAAGAGTTAAAAAAAATATTTAAAGTTTTTCTCGAGATATATTTTTCACAATAAACAGCTATTTGAAAAAACACAAAGAATAAAGTTTGTATATATATTATATATAATATATCAAATTATATTTATCTCCTTTTGTCTTGTTTTCAGTTATTACGCGATTTTAATTGTTTAATGGTCATCTTTAAAAGGCTTTCAATGTCAGACGAAATTTATTGGGTTGTAATTGTGTTCATACTAGTCCTTTACAACTTGACTTTCCAGTCATAAATATAAAAACTGACTTCATGGACCTTTGGAACTTTTGCTTCTAATTTTATAAAAATAAAACAAATATGCTCTGTCATTTAGTAATTAAAATTCCTATAAGTGTGAAGTATTAATCCAGAAAAATTAATTCAAAACAGCAATGTTATACAATTATTATCATGAAATTTGTAAACAAATTGGAATTTGGTAGAAAAACAAAAAACAAAACAAAAACGTTAGGAATGATAAAGCGGGTTGCTTTTTTCTCTCTCTTTTTTTATTTTATATTATTTCAATCAACTAAAATAGCACCGATGAACTTTTGCCCTTTCTAAATGAGAAATCAGGACCTATAAACGCTCCCTGTTTCCAGATATACAGCCTTACAAAAGGAGGATAAAACCCCCGGAAGAGAAGTCGGAGCAGTCCTTAATTCTTCGTAAAAAGTTTAAACGGAAATGCCAATTGAAAAGGCTACAACTTTCAGATAATTATTGGAACAGTATATTTTCATTCTGGCGGAGGTTACTTAAGAATAAAGCATCAACTCATTTTATTAAATAAATAAAACTTTAATCTTTATTAAGGGTATATACGTACTCAAGCTGCACTCTCTTCTGTACAGACTGTGTTGTACTCAAGAATATATCGTTTTATTTTTTTTTTGTGCTTTACTTTTGCTTTTATTTTTTAGAGTTTAAGTACAAGTTTAAAAATAAAACATATAAATTGACGAGGAAACTAAAACAATAAATACTTTTGTTAAAGTGAAAGTTATAACAAAAGTTTACAAATAAATAAAACAAAGAAATAATAAATCATTATATCCAATGACATCTCCATTGTACCGCCCTACGAACACTACTCGCATTATTTATTACTTTACATGATTGAAAGTACGTGAGAAGAAGAAAAAGTTGAGAGATAAAAATTTTCTTTTTGTATCGACATTTTGTGTCTTAAAATGAGTTTTGTTTCATCCCAGACTTACTAGCGCAATGATGACATAAAATCAATACGAGAGTTCAATATATTCTCTTCTCTCTCCCTCTTTATCTTTTATGATGCCAACATCGTACGAATGTTCAATTAAGGTGCTCTGTTTTACCTTGCTTGGTACTATAATAGATACATACACAGCTAGCTAACAACGATGAGAAACCATTATTGTTTTTATAGGTCCCTGAGGGCATAAACCTGCTCTAACAGAGACTATGTATTGAGGTGACTGGCGCTAGATATAGAAGAAGGCGCTTAGCTAGCTGTTATATATAGCATCAGCTAAGCACGTTCTAAGCGCAACAGAAACCCAGTTTATGCAGTTTTGAAGCACCTCTTGATTGCAAAGGCAATATAGTATTACCAGGTATACTATTGCAATAATTGTAATTAATGCATACACGTACGTGTGGATAATTACTCTTAAGAGAATAATTTTGAATTAAAATTATATTTAAAAAAAACTGGTAATAAATTTTATTTGTAATTACTAGGAGATAAGAATTATAGATTATATATAATATGCTAATTGCATGATATGGTATACCATTGGAATTAATTTAACGTATTCACAGGGTTGTACTTTACAATGGAGTATTGTCCTCATTTTTTTATTGCAGAAATGGATAGAGGGTGCAAAGATATGCTACCCTGATTTTTTTCAGATTTTTTAGAGCCCGGGAACTATTTTTAAAAAATTATTGAAAGTTATTTTTGTGACGTCACGAGACGCCGCTTCTTAAGAAAAAGATAGGGCTTGTCGCCGCGTGACGTCACAAAAAGGACTTTCAATAATTTTTTAAAAATACTTCCCGGGCTCTAAAAAATCTGAAAAAAAATCAGGGTAGCATAACTTTGCACGCTCTATCCATTTCTGCAATAAAAAAAAATGAGGACAATACTCCATTAAAATTGTACGGCGGATTCACATGGCGATTTCCAGCCTGCGACGCGAAACGAATTAATGCGCACTTGCTGTAACATCCATTGGCGGCCATATTTGGCGATTAAAAAAAAAGAGCATCGTAATTTAACGCAATATTCGCCGCCGTAATGGCGAATTCGCTTCCGTATAGGATTTCACAGCTTGTGTGACAAAATCACGTCGCATCACCGTTGTCGCCATCTGAATCCGCCTAAAAGTTAACCCTGATGAGCAAAATACTCAAATACTTGCATTTTGTTATTATTTTTTAGAAAATAAATTAAGGTTTCACTACAGATATAAGTTATAGTACCATGCAGAGAGATGATATTGGAACATAACTTTGATGGAACATATGTTTCTAGAGAGCAATTACGAGGCTCCATGTATGTACAGTACATCAAGGCTCACACACTTCAAATAGAAACTAGAGCTGGATTATTTAATGATCTAGCTCGTTTGAGTGACAGCTTCATTAATTGTCTACATTAAGATCTATGTCAATTGAGATCACTGTTGTTTATGTTGTATTAGGTGGTGTTTATTAATGGTTAATTGTTTTGTTATTAAATAAAATAACTGGATCTTAATGACTATTGAAACCATAGTATTTAATTAAATTAATTATTAAGTTTTTAAATATTTTATCATTTTTTTGTGTTTTCATTCATTCATTTCATAATTTACTGTTAACGTATAATAAATATTTAATGTACTGTAGAGCTTCGCAAGAAACGATTTTTTTTTTTTTTTTTCATGAAGAACTCTTTTATAACTTTTCTGAGGGAGCGATTTTTTTTTTAATTTTATTTTACCATGCTTATAAACAGATACCGTTGGCAATACATAATTGTTTTTGGTTTTACTTTGAAATGAGCTGGAAGAAAATTATTATGTGAAAAGTTTCAACACTTTTGTGAAAAAAAAAAAAGAAAATAAAATTAAAATTAATCCATCTATTTCAAAGTTTTAATAATGCATTTATAATATACATTATAAAATATACATTATATACGTATATTACATCTCTTTATATACAAAGGCAAAGTTTATCAAGACCTATTTTCAAGATTATACAGAATATAGTGAGAATATGTGCAATAATTGAATTAGTAACATTAGTCAAATTTCTACACATTTTTATTTAAGGCTTTTAAAAGTTTCAGAGTTAGTGGAAAAATAATTACAATGAAAATATAAAAAAACTCTGTCTATGGAAAGGAGTCATAAATTTCAGATTTTATTTCTTATAAATATGATTTAAAAATACACGATCTTGTATAAAACAGGCTTATGAACAATTTTCAAACCACTGCATGTCACTGTGACAAGATTAATAAAAAAAAAATCTTTTTACTTTTTACATCACTGTGAAGAGGTAGAGGTCATGCAGTAGCGAGTTTAAGGTGAAGTTGTTTGCCTTTATCGCAAAGCTAAATAAATTAATAAAGGCAATTATGCATTGCAGGTTGCGTACTTAAACCAGCTCAATACTATTTTATAAGTCCATTTTGAAACTCAGGAATGTACACAAAAAATTATTTTATTTGTATACATCAATTCAGTGGAGAAGGAAAGCAACCTAAAGTGTTCTATAGTTAGTATCCATGACTGGTTTTTCTATAATTTGTGAGAGTGACCGCTGAAGTTTAGATAACGCTCTGATGAACACCGCATAGAACGTAATGTATTTTAGCAGTTGTGGCCACTGCCTTCTGGAGCGTGTGGTCTAGCTACCTGTTTCCCACTCGGATCACCCTTATTTAACATGGCCTAGAGCGTTTTAATCTTCATAGAGCCAGAGAACTTACTGAAACTTACTGAAACCGGTACAAATGAAAGCTAAATTTTGTACAAAACTTTTCATCCTTTAATTCAATACGTAAAAGAATACAAATTTTTAAATAAAATTGAGAAAGTATGGTGGAATGTAATAACTCCTTAAATATTATAATTATATTTTGACAAATTTCCGTCTTACTAATTATTATGTGTTAAAATTAAAATTCTACTTAAATCTAAGCCTCATGATAATAAAAATGTTCTACTTGTTATTTTTTTACATGAAAAGTTATTTACTTAACTCAAGAAGTTTTTGATAAATTGTTCTTCCTAAATTAAATACAAATTAAATTTCAACGAACGAAAAACAAATTGAAATGTGTTCAGTTTAACTTGATAAACTATATTCAGTTACATTAAAACTTAATGAATAGTAAACTTATTAACAAATATTAAATTTTTATTTTAAACTTTATTTTATTTTATTTATTTTTTTATTTTATTGTTATTCATTTTTTATTAAAAGAAAAATAAAACTAATATTTTATGCCATTAAAAAGTTTTAAATTAGCTTCTTAAAATAAATTTAAACAAGTTATATATTTTTTGTGTACTTTATATTCTTTATTTTATAATATAAATATAACACAAACTATATATAGTATTTCAACTTTTAATGATCTTGAATCTAAAATTATTATTATTGTTTATTTATTTATTTTTTTTTGTCACATAGCTTTTATTTGAATTTCATTTCCATATAAAACTGCACAATGTGAAAATAAAATAAATAAGAATAAAAGGTTACATAAATTTGAATGTACGTCAAAGACACTACTTGTTTGAATTTAATGTTTACTGTAATGTAAAATATTATTCATTCAAACGATTTTAAAAAACATATAACGCTCATATCAGTTATGGCAGGTAGTTGCTCTGCCGTAGCTTCAGGAGTTTAGCTCACGATTTGGCAGCTTTTTTTTTTTACATTTGTTTGTTTAAAATCACTATTATATAAACACATTTTAAAATATTTTATCTTTATGTTATTTAAGTGTAAAATTAACATTTGAAAGAACTACTCAATATATATATATATATATATATATATATATATATATATATATATATATGCTAAATTGTATAGAAATGTTTTGTTTCGTTATACCAAGTCAAATATTAAAAGTTATATAAATATATTCTTATATTAAGTTTTCAATGTATCTGCGATAAAATGAGAAAATAAAGAAAAAGTCACAAAATTATTAATTAAAAATTCATTCAATAAATGTATTACAAAAATGAGTAGTATGAAAGTTAAAAAAGTATAGTTTAATAAAGCAGGAAAGTGCATATCACGACGATTTATCTTCCAGTGATACAAAATGCATCTGATGTTGGTATAACAGTGCTCGATGACGTCATTACTGTGGTCATGAATGATAGTGCTGAATGAAGTCCCAAAACACGTTAAGCACCTCAGCGGTGGTGTTACGCAGGCTCAATACCACGGCGAGCTGCTTTTGAATAAAACATGAGGCTTTTCTGTGTGTGGTCACCACCCCTGCAAGTCTGCAACCAGCCCACACCAACAGCTTAGACCAGCGGCTGTTATCCTCTACGGACCGTCAGACCTTTTTGTTTTTGCCGAAATGCAACTCGAGATTTTAATATAAAACCTCTTTCTTATATATGTATAATATGTATAAATAAAATATGTATGATATTATATATTATTTTCTTTTGTTTGTTTTGTCTTTATATGTGTTAAACAAAACAGAATTGCGTGTTTATGAAACATATATATAAAATGAAAGTGTTCTTTATTTATTATATTATAGCTATATAGGTAGAAAACCTAGACAACTATGCTTTTAATTAATCATAATTTTACGACAATTTAAATAAAAGCTTATTATTAAACATTTCTAAAGCTTTTTTTATGTTTGATAATCTATGTATTATACGTGTAATAAAGAGATCAAAGATTGTTTTTGACAATTGTATATAGAAAAAAGTAACTATATCAGTAAAAACTTTACTAGAAATGGTGAATTAGGCTTTGAACACATAATTATGGATTATTTAATACTGGAATGAATTCGAGTTTATTCGATAGTCCAATAATAAAAGGAATAGTATGTACACTGCATTCAATTAAAAATGTAATATCACTGGATCTATTGTAGGCAACAGTTTGAAGGTCACTTGCAGCAGGTCCAAAGAGAGGGCAGGTATTGAAGCTCAAGGAAGTGACTTATGCAATGACAGTAACAGTTCAATAAGAAACAACTTCCCTTAGAACTGTTGCCTGCAATAGATCCAGAGCTAGTGATGTTATATTTTTAATTGAACGCAGTTTACAGCCAATCACTTTTTATGTATATACTACTCTCGTGATGTCAATCACTCTGTGAACACCTAAATCTGCCATGGATTGTAAAGGCAACGTTTTAGTACACTTACTCTCTATGAAAGTGGCACCTTTTTGCACTTTGATATGTTCCATTATATAACGCTCTATAATATGTTGTAAAGCTTTTATCAAAGGTCAAATTATTTAAAGGGGTACCAAAGTGAATACTTTTTTTACATGTTCGGGCAGCTACGAATTATTCTAACATCTCTGTGGCTCCATATTTACGTATGATGCCTGGTTATTTTACAATTAATTATTTAGTTTGAAAAGTGAGTTTGAAAACCGTTGGTTGATTCAAGCATGACCGCGGCCGCAGCGGCCGGTGATACGACAAGAAGGGGGCGGGAGGAGGTTCCCCCGATTCGCGGGAGATTCTCGTCGTATCAGGTATCAGCGGCTGCTGCTGGAGCGCGGCGCATCGGCTTGAATCAACCAACGGTTATCAAACTCACTTTTCAAACTAAATAATTAATTGTAAAATAATCAGGCATTGTACGAAAATATTGAGCCACAGGGATATCAGAATAATTCGTAGCTGCCCGAATATGTAAAAAAAGTATTCACTTTGGTACCCCTTTAATAATGAGAAATAGTCTAATATAGTATTATAATATTGATTCATTTCAACATTTTCCTAAAATAAAAATAGACAAAAATTTTCATTGAAAAAAGTTTTGCTTGTAATTTAAATATGAAAACAAAATGCTGGCATATATAGATGATGTGTAGCATAGCAAAATAATCAATGATTCATTAAATATGCATAACAGTTATTTAAATTAATGTGCTTAGTATATATTATATTGAAATACAGTAAAGTTGGTTGCTAATAACTGCACTTGTTAATTGCAAAGAGTTGCAACACAGTATTAATTAAAGCTTCCAGTCTCATGCTGCTGCATTATTAATTGACAATGCAAATTTACTTTGCTTGATGTTAACATTTTTTTAAGTAGTGAATTGATGTTAAGAATAATTAATGTACACCACTACATCTGTTTATTCTATTCCGATTTATTAAAATAGAGAGAACAAATAGAATCTAGTATTCTATTTCTCAGTGGGCAAAAAGAATGTAATGTATTTATACACATAGTTTTTTTGTGACCGAAGATACAAAATCTAATTCACGTGGTGACGTATCGTCAACTTAGTCAAATAATTTGTTATAAATTAAATATTATAATTTTGGGTTTCTTAATTTCACTATCGTGAAATTATAATATATAACAACAAAGTACAAAATCAAAATTTTCTCTAATATATTGTTAATAGGTTAATACCTAATTAAGAGGGTCATTCATAGCATACACGCATACACAGTTCGTAGTTATGTACTATTCCGAGAAACTCAATTAAAATGAAGTCAATTGTCAGCATTCTGTAAAAATTATCAAATCTCATGTATTTTAATAATCATTGTATTTGTATAATAGCAGTTGCTGATCTCTTTTTTTCTTTCGCTCCCTCTTTTTTATACACACACAACATGAAATTAATATTAAAAAAAATAACACAAACACTCATAAAAACATTGCCCAAAGGAATATATGTTGTATGTTTATAATAATTTTTAATATTATTATTATTATTAGACTAGTGTGTCTTTTTCAATAAATTTTTACCACAAACAAATGTTTGATAAAAAATTTTTGCTTGATTTTTTTACTGAATAAACAACGAAATAAAGCTAAACCAAAAATGTAATAAAATAAAAATACAGTGTATAAAAAAAGCTTTTAATGGACCTTTGTTAAAATGTTACATTATTTCTATATATCAATTAAGTTGGAACGTTATAATCATGATAGCTATACCACAGCAAATTGGAGTTCCATATTGCAATCATGTGAATAATTTAAATTAAAAACCAATTCTGTATGTTATCAGCTTAATGTAAACAGCTAATATTTTAAGTAAAATCAAGATTGCATGCGCAATGATAACAATGATAACATGATATTTATTACATTTATCAAACGAGGCAATACAAAAAACAAATCCATATATGATATGATTTTTTATACACATTCAATTAAAATCAATTCAATCAGCATAAAAAAACACCCATCATGTATGGTAGTTCTTTTTTTAAAAATGCTTTACTTGACTTTGTTGAAATATCGTCATGATAACAGCTGATAAGGATCGTAAACCTGTGAGTAAACTTGTGTTTACATTTTTTAATCACAAAGAGTTTAATTAAAAATATAGAATTGCAAATTCAAAGATGTCAAATCAATTTATACATGTGGGTAAATTATTTAATGCTAACTTCATCATTACGTTTAAATAATGCCCACATTCATTTTTTTAAAGTAATTAAGTGGTTATTTCCCTATATTGGTTCGATCATTTATGATATAGGGAGTGTAAATTTTATATAGCACTATTTATTATGAAATCGAATTTAAAAACAGAACAAATTGATATAAAAGTAATGGCTATAATAGTCTAGGTAACATTTTTTTCCGCTAGCCAAGTGACTTACAGATCGCAGGCAAATCACCTGCATGATGGTTCACAATTGACATTTTTTTGTTCATACCTTCTAGTATGTGTGGCAGAAGACACGAAGAGAATTGGGGTCAATTTTAAGAAAAATTTTCATGTAAATTTTGAAAGCTTTTTTTCTTTCACATAATTTTAAATTAATTATTAAGAATTGAAAATATATGTTGAAATTGCAATAACAGATTCAAACTATATATTACAAAAATTTCATTTCGTATGAGGTTAATTTTTAATGCAACTTTTATTATCCATACGACATTATCCTGTTCGTAGATCATTGCCATTTTTGGGATCTGGTTTTGACTGACAGTTATGACCAGTTTGAATGGAAACTCCAAATGATTGAGAGAATAATAATGGCAATACAATTTGGGACTTGCGCAGTTCGCTCAGCAGGATTTCATGACGTCACTGGGGATCGACTTCGTTTCATGCTTGCTTGCCCGCTTTGCAGACATCAAAATCAGAAAGTAATTAACAGAAACCAATAAAAATACAACCCACTCCATGAGAAATATATAAGAAACCTTAATACTTTTGATTACTTTGCTGTTTATTTTAAAATAAAATATAGGAAATTGTAAAAACTTTTAATACATACAATCAACTTGAGAATATGAAATCATATAATACAGTACATATAATGGAATGTATATACAGTATGACAAAAAACGGCATGTTTAAAAGGAAATAAAAATTTCAAATAACATTTTATTTGTTTGATTATTGATTATTTTATTTTATAATATATTTTTAATAGCAGAAATAATTTAAGATATGATTATTGCGTATATATTCTTTCTTGTTAAGAGTTTACCTGGAAGAATATCTTTTTCAAAATAAAATTTATTGGCAATATATTTTTTGAGATGATCATTACCTAGACTTTATTAAAAAAAAAAAAAAAAAAAAAAAAAAAAAGGGTGTGAAAATATATTGTAGAGCTGACAGCTCAGCAAGGTAGTGGGAAGAAAATACGATTAAAAAATGTTTTGTGGTGTTCAATTTTCGTAGCTGTGACTTTGTCATCGTTGCTGCACATTTTGCTTTCCTAACGTTACCCGAAGTAGAAGCAATAAGCCCTCTCTCCCTTCCCCCCACAAACCCCCTCAGCTTGACGCGAAGATTGCCTGCGCCAGATTGCAGCTCTGTCAGCGGTGGGGGTGGCAAAAATGATGGGATTGTGACTTTGGTGACTTTCATCCAGAACATGTTCGTAATCTTAATATACTCGCTGGTGGGAAAGAAAAAAATATATTTTACTCATATATACTCACCGTGAAAACTGAAGGAACAAAAAGTTGCTCTAGCTAGCAAATTTTTAAAATGACATACAATCATGTAAAAAAAGAAAAATAAATTAATTTAATAAAGAAAATTTCTTTATTTTTCTATTTGACCTGAAATTTGAGTGAAATAATGTTTAAATAAAAAAAATGTCCTTCGCTTAGGAAAAATCTCAGTGAAAAGATTATACTGATGGGTCTACTTTACATATTATGGGTTAGATTTGGAGGAAAATGCCTTATCCGCATTAGACAGACCCATATTATATATTATGTAGGGAGGCCATAAATATATGGGTCCCATACCGTCCCATATATTGGTAATATAGAGTGGACGAGAAGGGGTGGGGGACTGTCCGCAATTGAATCGTATATGATCAGTAACCTTGGTATACACGCTTTCTGTTCAGTATGGCCAGTCCAATCTTGGTATATAAGTATATACGTTTGCTATTTTGTTTGCTGGATATGGTGGCCTCGAATTGCAGCATATAGACCATAAAATATGTCTTAACATTTAAATTTGTGAGTTTCCTCATGACTAACTATTGTTTACCTCATTTTTATTTCATTGTTTTTAAACAGTTTAAAATTATTTATGTAACCATTCTTTTCGTGCTAAAATATCTGTGCTGCAAAATAACTACACATATATACTGTATATATAAGCTACCGTGGCTGTCGTCACGCCGAGAAAAAATAATTAGAAGTGAAGAAGTCTGGCCCAGAAGTTTGAAAGAGGAACAAAAAAAAAAAAAATACTCACCACTAAATTTACCTTTACATGTATAGTGGAATGTTTATATTATATAGACAGTGTTTTACAAGGCTAGGTTGTTGATTTTAACTATTATGTGACTTTCGGATTATTTACCTAAAACACCTTGTTTAATTAGCATCTATATAAATGACGTCAATTCAATTTATTTCATTAAAAATAATACAATGTTAAAATTTGATTAAAGATTTCGTAAGATTAATTCAAAACATTCCATCGCACAATCTTTACGTTGTTAATTACATTACGGAAATCCCTGGAGAGAAAAGAGGAAAGATTACAGTAAAAATACCAAGTTACAACATGACTTAATTAACAACTAATTAAGGCTTAACGAAGTAAGGGCTGCAAAAAATGCTTATAATATTCTATTGTATGATTTTATGAGTGAAGATTATTTTTATGCAGAAATTGTTTTTTCATTACATATTTATTATGCCAAGCAATACAGACCTGGTCAAAAATATATGGTGTTACGGTTTCGTGCTAAATTTTGTAACACATACTACATTTAGTGTATAACAATTCCACTGTGCATTGTCTACATCAATACAACAATGCTGTTTCAGAAATCGATATTGCACTGAATTCAAATTAAAGTATGCTCATTATTTATGAGGTCAAACTAATTATAAATTATTTTTTTCAGCTTATTGTTAGATTTATCAATATATATGGCCTGCAGGTATGAACACCGAAATAATTATATTATAATGGTAGAACGTATGCCAAAGATACCTGAATAAAGATCTTGCGTCTGCCAATGGTTTTTCTTTTCTCTCTAATATATAAAGAATAATGTCGATATCTGTCAAAAACGGGGGAAAATATATAAAAACAATTAAAAAAATTAATAATAAGGCAATTTTACTAACAAAAAATATAGCAAACAAATCTGTGACATATTACATTTAATAAATTACAACATTTTATTTAATACACCTCAATGAGTTTAGCACAATGGCAATTAAGTGCGTCAAAATCAGGTTACATCGGCACTCATGTAAATTTATCACACAAAAAGAAATGCGACAAAACTTATTTTTTGGAAGTTGTTATTTAAATGTGTGTAGATGCTGCACCCCCACGAATTTTTTTCTCTGCTGCGTTTGACGATACACATAAAGCGAGACATGATGAGGGTCAAGAAAGGTCAGGGGGATGTTCGGCGACCGACATCGTACTTCCTACCCAACCGTCTCCGGACCGGGGGAACCGATATCATATCTAAATAAAGAGAGGAAAGGAAGCTCTTCTTGAAACACGTAAGAGAGAACTTCGCTAGTATAGTGATTGCCGTATACCGAGATTTTTATAGCATTGTAATTCTATAACAAAAATAAAAGTATCAATGAGATATTAGAATGTGAAAATTTTAGTGGCTTAATCGAAAGAAGGGGTAAAAATATGGTACTGTGAATTTTTTCAGATTTTTCTGAGACCGGGAACTAGTTTTAAAAAATAATTGAAAGTCTATTTTATGACGTCACGGGCGGCACTGCCCTATCCTTTTTCTTAAGGAGTGCCGCCCGTGACGTCATCAAACTAGACTTTCAATGATTTTTTAAAAATAGTTCCCGGTCTCAGAAAAATCTGAAAAAATTCACAGTACCATATTTTTACCCCTTCTTTCGATTAAGCCACTAAAATTTTCACATTCTAATGTCTCAATAATTAAAAACGTTAAAATAAGACCGTGTATCAGCACGCCTAACTTCTTTCAAATATGTTGTCAAAATGTATGGTAATATTTTCAATCTTCATGACTGCACACCTTTATAATTACATAACATGAACAAAAAATGGAAGTGGTGTTGAAAAAAGGAAACAGTAAGAGCGAAAGAAAACACAGTAGGAAAACAATGTGCGGTCTTAGAAAAAAACTATTGTTTATTCTTCTCATGCCTGAGAACTAAGCCTCCAATGGGCTCTGAACTCGGACTTTATACAATAAAATGACACCAAAGTGAATAGCATATATAGCACCAATAATGCATGGACAACACGTATTTTGAACCGGGCACACGTAATAAATCATGTTTGTCGGATCGTAATAAAGATTTGTAGATAAACAACATGGTACCAAATTATCCATACACATATTATGAAGAAGCGATCATTTGATATTATATTAATAATTCATCATACAAATGTATCAAGCACATGACGATATAAGACATATTCTTAAAGAGCATAAGTATAAAAAGAAAGTTAAAATGGGTTAGTTTATATGTTGTTGTGCTACAATAATTTAATTTTGGTACTGCAAGGGAAAATGGGACAAAAAATTTGGAGAGTGTATTTCTGTGTTTGTATAAAAGCATTTAAATGAAAGAGAGAGCATAATATATTGGACTTTTCTCATATTAAATTTACATCCTATATGTACAGGGTACTTTTCTGTACCCGCCCCCTCCTTTTCCTATATTCTAGCCTCATGATTCAGTATGCTAAATTAATAGCCTTTGCTGAAAGACTCAATGTATAGATGGTAATATTTTAACCACAAATATAATGAAATATATTGATTACAATTTTAGATAATGGTGCGTTGTAACAAAACAAAAAAATACCACACTCCAATATCAATGCTTTTAGTAGTCATCCTGAAAATTAAATCAATACTTTATATAGTAAATATTTAATTATATACGGACTTTGATAAATCGAAAATTTTCAGCTAAAGAGCAGAGTTTGAAATTGTATTTTTCATAAACAATAATTATTTGTCAGTGTGATTGTTAATATTATCTGTTCACTATATTATTTAAGTCATGTCCTTCACGGAAGAAAAACAAAATAGATATTATAACATGTATTACATTAATATATAATTATTATATAGATATCATGTGCAATCATGTAATATAAATAATAATTAAAGCCAAATTCAAATTATATATATAAACTATATAATGCATAATAAATAACAAAAAGTTAAAAATGAAATAAAGATTATGACTGTCCATCTATACGACACACGCCTTTTTTTTTAATTCCTGTACCATGAAACAAATCATTAACTGAACATTTTAACTCAAAGAAAATTTTATAAAATAAAATAAATTGCCTTTTAAAGGATATGCTGCTTAATTATTTCTCTTATTTATACAGGATATGAAGCGCCCTTTAAATATATTAAAAGTCTTTTACTGTAGTATGTACTAGAAAACCATAGTTAGGATTATATATATATATATGACTTTTATATAAGCGCCAATAATGGTTGTTTTCTTATTAAATAAATTATTCATAGAAAATTAAAAATTCTCGGAAAAACAAAATTGTTTGATTGATGTGGAATTATTGAAATAGATTCTTTATTTTTTCTGTTTTTACTCCCCACGGCTGGGACAATAGCTCGTCTGACGTGGAGCTGAGACGATGAATGTTGATCAGTGACGAGGATTCCCGTTGGTTGGTCCCACTTACGTCACCACCTCGCTTTGAGAGCCACGAGGGCGTGTGAATACCACCAGACCTTGCCACTTTCATGCATGAAAAAATACTTTCAACTGTTATAACTGTCTTTGTGTTCTTAATTTTAAAAAAAAAAAGTTTCAATTTTGTTTCATATAAAGAGCAGAGGTATATAATATAATTATAATAAATTGTGTAAAGGATATTCGCATGCAAAATTATATGTGGAATTATATTTATACATTATATACTCTATATTATATAATAGAAATTAGAAATAAAAGTTTGTAAATTTTATATATATAATATACAGCTGTTTAATATTTTTGTAAAGGATGTGTAACTCAAAGCATAATAAAATTCAACTAAATTTAATAAAAATTAATGGTTCCCACAATATGAAATTATGCACTTGATTGAATATTGAACATAAAATGCAACCGAAGTGATCATCGATCATTAATATATATATATATATATATATATATATATATATATATATATATATATATAATCAGGGTGTCCCAAAGATCTTTAGATTTTTAAAACCCTAATAGCAACTGTTTGGTATTTTTTAATGTTCACTTTATATACATCAAATTAAAAAGCTCCGAATTTAACATTTTGAAAAATGTGAACAGAAAAAAAAAAAAATCTGAAAGGTGATATTTCTTTTTACCCGTTAGAAGGCAAAATGGGAGGTTTTGCACTTTTTCGTGCATCGTTTTTTGGACGAGGTGTTTCCAGGCATATGAATCGACCTGGGGTCCCACAACATAATTAATTATATATTAAATTCGCGGCCATGGTATATTGGATCGCGGCGATATGTACGCAATATATAATTATATAATTGCTGGCAATAAATAAATTGTTTAAATTTTTAAATCAAACCCTATTGGGTACTTTTATTTACTAATTACATACTACTTTGAAACCCCGAACCTTCCGAAACCCTAACTTGAGCGTTTCGCGGGCTCTTCTGGAAGGGGTGCGGCCACGGCCTTGCATAAATAAATTATGTATACGTATTATACGTTACTATACTATATTATAGAATTTTTGGGATTTTTGAGATTTTTAATTAATATATATATATATATATATATATATATATATATATATATATATATATATATATATATATATATATATATATATATATATATATATATATATATATATATATAGTTTTCTCCCAATTAAACAATTAAAAAATATATATTGAAAATAAGATATTTTAAAGTAGAGTGAGCGAGTTCATAATATTTTATTTTTTAAAAATAGTTTAAGCTGCCCTCTATTGAGAAATGAAAACCTAAAAATTCCATCTCAAATAGTTTCACCACAAAAAATTCCCAAAGTTGGTGTTTCGGAGGCCTTTAACGTGCAGCCTTATGGAACATAAAACCGCGTTTTACTCCAACTTTTTCTGAACTATGGTACCATTTAAAAAATACTTACGTAATCTATGATGAATTCTTTAATGAATTTTTTAAAAAAAAAAAAAATTTACGGGGTCGTTTTCTTGGAAAAAAATCATGAAAATCCTTATGGGCATTAACCCGCAAAAACTTAAAGATTTTTTTCCGAAAAAACGGCTCCGTATTTTTTTTTTTTTTTTATTTAAAAATACATTAAAGAATTCATCATAGATTACGTAGGTATTTTTTAAATGGTAGCATAGTTCAGAAAATGTTGGAGTAAAACGCGGTTTTATGTTCCATAAGGCTGCACGTTAAAGGCCTCCGAAACACCAACTTTGGGAATTTTTTGTGGTAAAACTATTTGAGATGGAATTTTTTGGCTTTCATTTCTCAATAGAGGGCAGCTTAAACTATTTTTAGAAAATAAAATATTAAAAAAAAATGCAATAATTGCTCACTCTACTTTAATATAAAACAATATTCCATCATTGTCGCGTAAAATTTTACATTTTACAGCCATCTGTTAACAAAATATTGAAGCTTTTTATTATATGTCTGAATTTATACGACACCAAGCGGTGAAATTTGTAACTAAATACTGAATGCTTTTCGTGATAGTTTTCTTCTTTCTTTCGTGTGTTCTGCTGGGTAGACGTGATCAAGTGGCGCCTGTTTCCAAGCAACACTTTTCGAACGTTACGACTATGAAATCGTTTATATCTTATCCTGAAGACTGTGACTTTCCTATTGAGAATTTACCTTATGGAATATTCTCTACTGATAACAATGTGAGTATTGACAAATGACAACATCAAATTTTCAAGTATTTAATATGTGAATGGCCTTGAGACAAGCGTTAAGGCCGCGCGACGCCGCTGCCGGTAAATGTTAATTAATTGACTTGGCTGCAGGTGACACCGCGGCTCGGCGTGGCGATTGGTGAGCAGGTGCTGGACCTGAGTGCGGTGCGCCACCTCTTCGATGGACCGCACCTCCGAGACAAGCAGCACGTCTTCGCCGAGGTAAGGGGGGCGGGGCACATCTGCAGGTATAACTATAGGCGCCAGCCGGCCGGTCGCTTGCCGCCGCAGGCGATCGCACCTGACCTCGAACTTCACACGAACAAAAAATTATGGTTGCTAAATGTTTACCAAACGTGTTCTTTAAAAAAAAAAAAAAGCTTTATCATGGTTTTTTAAGATATATAAAACAAAAATAAAAAAATGAAAATATATTTTATATAATATATATATATATATATATATATATTATTATATATATATATATATATATTGTATATATATATGCATGCATGCATGCATTATGCATATAATGTTTTGTACAATAATCAAGCTTTTATATCATGGTGAAATATCAAACAAGTTGAAAGTTCTTAAACTACTTTTGTCCCTGAAAATAGGAGATGGTAAAAAATTTCAAATATTATAATTGTTAAAATTTTAAATTATAGGACATTGAAATTTTTATACCAAAATCATCGACTTTTTTTATCATTTAAAAGCTTTACAACTATTTGAACAGAAAACAAAACTGTATCTCACATCTATATAATTTTGCTGCCAGATTTTTTTAATTAATTTTTTAGTTTAAAAAGAATATATTTATATATATATGATATATACATATATATATATATATATATATATATATATATATATATATATATATATATATATATATATATATATATATATATATTGAAAATAAGATATTTTAAAGTAGAGTGAGCGAGTTCATAATATTTTATTTTTTAAAAATAGTTTAAGCTGCCCTCTATTGAGAAATGAAAACCTAAAAATTCCATCTCAAATAGTTTCACCACAAAAAATTCCCAAAGTTGGTGTTTCGGAGGCCTTTAACGTGCAGCCTTATGGAACATAAAACCGCGTTTTACTCCAACTTTTTCTGAACTATGGTACCATTTAAAAAATATATATATATATATCTTTTTATACTAAACATTTAAACTACATTTATCAGAAAAAAAATAAAATAAGAGTATTTTATTTAAATTTTTAATCGTGTGAATCTGAATTTCTTTGCAGCACGAAATATAAATTCTAAGAAAATCAAATCAAATATAAAATTCGATTCCCATTAATTACAGTCTATCATTAAATTTTTTGATCATGCAATAATTTGGAGGTGGAAATTTTAATCTAGCTATAAATTCGCCAATATTCTGATTTGCTTTCTTATTTTGTTGCTTTTGCATCGTTCAAAATGAGTTATGTATTGTCTCCCAGCGCTCGCTGAACGCGTTCATGGGCCTGGGAGGTCCGGCGTGGTCGGAGGCGCGCGCCCGTCTGCAGAGCCTTCTGTCCGTCAACAACGACGCGCTGCAGGGGAACGCCGAGCTGCGTGCAAAGTGAGTCTGGAGGACACTTGCATCGTTATCTTCGTCAGGCAGAATAACTCAATTCGATTTTATGTTGATATTATGCATTACCAAGGTCTTTTTGTTATTTATTAAGGGGACGGGGAGGTCAAACGACCCATTAGTTAAATCAATACTTCTCTCTCTCTCTCTCTCTCTCTCTCTCTCTCTCTCTCTCTCTCTCTCTCTCTCTCTCTCTCTCTCTCTCTTTCTAATTTGTTTCCTCGTTTTTTTTTTAACACGTATTTTGGTAGCTAACTCAAGATTACTAATTTTTGGGGTATAAAAATAGCTATTTTCCCGCTTTTAAAATGTTGTGCCTCGTTTTGAACATTCCCCTCCCTCTTAACTTTAGTACTGGTAGCGTTAATTGGACGCAAAATTTTGCGCCTGATAATTAGGCAACTTTTCATGCAATATTATATATTATAAAAAAAACTGTTATTCTGGTACTGGTACCATTATCATTATATAATATTATTATATTGTGCGCATGTATATAAAATAAATCATATCATCATGGTAATATAACAGAAAATTTATGATTTAGAACTTTTTACTATATCAATGTAACATTTCAATATCACGATTTTCCCCCCCAGGGCGTTCTTTTCTCAGTCGAGTGTGAAGATGCACCTGCCCGCAGAGATAGGTGACTACACGGACTTCTACTCGTCCATCCACCATGCAACCAACGTTGGCATCATGTTCCGAGGACCGGAGAATGCCCTCATGCCCAACTGGTGAGCACCAGTCGTTGTTATATCCTCTGGCCTGGTATAACGTGTAACGTGTACAGGAAACACTTGCCAGTGGGCTACCACGGCCGCGCCTCGTCCATCGTAGTGTCCGGAACGCCCGTGAGACGGCCGCTCGGACAAACCGTCCCTGTGGAGGGCACGCCCCCTGTATTCGGACCATGTCGCCTCTTAGACTTCGAGCTGGAAATGGGATTCTTTGTGGGACCTGGAAATGAACTGGGAAAACCTATTCCTATTCATAAAGCACATGAGCATATTTTTGGAATGGTTCTTGTTAATGATTGGAGCGGTAAGTTTATCGTAAATCATGCATTGTAAAAATTGGATATTGTCAAAAAATTATGTAAAGATTCAATGGACAGTGATTTTTTTTTTTAAATCCTGTATTTTATTTCATTTTAACAAATTTTATATCTAATTCTACTTTTGCACGTGTGTTTTTTTCTAAATTTAGTACGTCAATTCCAATCTTTATAATAAATATTTAATAAATAAAAATTACTTGACCATCAAAATTCCACTTTTAGCACGTGACATCCAGAAGTGGGAGTATGTTCCTCTGGGTCCGTTCCTGGCTAAGAACTTCGCGACCTCCGTGTCTCCCTGGGTGGTGACCATGGAGGCCCTTGCGCCCTTCGCCGTGGCCAACTTCGTGCAGGACCCAGAGCCTTTGCCCTACTTGAAGCACGACGACAAGTGCAACTTCGACATCAAGCTTGAGGTCGACATCAAACGTGAGTGAAAGACTTTTGAAGGAAATAGATTTTCATGACATGCTTCCTTAAAATTGTTTTTCGACTTGCTTATTATGTAATTTCTTATTATTAATGGGTGTCGAATCAGCATACTTAAAAATCTCTAATGAATGAAAGATGAATGCCAATGTAAGCTATACTTTTCTGTCATAAAATGCTAAAAAATGTCAATAAAATTATGTTATACATTATAATTTGTTTTTGGGCAGCTGCTGACGCCGCGGCAAGCACGGTGAGCCGCTCCAACTACCGCTTCTTGTACTGGACGGCCAAGCAGCAGTTGGCGCACCACTCGGTGACCGGATGCAACATGAGGCCTGGTGACCTCCTTGCCTCAGGAACCATCAGCGGAGAGGTCAGTGCAGACCCCACGTGACCATCAGAATGAGATTATAATGATCTTCCTCTGCCCGCAGACCCCAGACTCGTACGGCTCGATGTTGGAATTGAGCTGGAAGGGAACCAAGCAGGTGGCGCTTTCTGGCGGCGCTACCAGGAAATTCATACAGGATGGAGATGAAGTCATTCTCAAAGGTAGGAAATTTTGAATATCAATAAATTTGTACAATGCAACCTAACCTTCCCCAAGCCCCTCTTTCCCTCAGTGTTTAAGGGAGCGAAAAACTTAAACGACTGCTTTCTTCTATATTTATTTTTCTAATTTAAGAAGAATTAATATCATAGCTAGAGGGAAATTTTGACACTTTTAAAACGATCGAGTATAATATATATAATATATAAACCAAATAATAATAATTAATATTAAATTAATATTTCTAAAAATACTTGGAACATTTTATACATTTTAACTATATATTTAGTTTTTAGTCCCCCACTTTGTCTAACTAAAAATTAATGAATAATAATTTTTGTGCTAGAGAAGACAATTGAAGGGTTTGCACCTCGATCCCAGCCCTCTTAATTGAGACCCATAATTTACGATATAAGGCAAAATATATATAGAACTCCTTTCCTTTCCTCCTTTGAACATTTCTGGTTAGCCACTAAGATATGACAGCTAAACTGACATATATGTGTATATCCTGACAACAGCGTGCTTACTTGTCCTCAGGGTACTGCCAGGGCGAGGGTTTCCGCGTGGGGTTCGGCTCATGTACCGGCAAGGTGTTGCCCGCGCTGCCCAATGTCTGAACGTGCTACCGGTGTTCGGGTGGTGGGTGCTGGTCAACGTGGCCAGTAAATTGCAACATTCTCGTACGTTAGTACGAAATTGCTTTCTGCCATTTTGAGATTAAAATTTATAAAAGAATCTCATTTTAAAATATTCTTTATTAAGGAGTTTGAAGGCAGACATAAAATTATGTTATGGTTACGTGTTGTATAATATTTTACTGTATAATCCGTCCATGGCTACACAAATAATTAAACAGTGCTAATTAATCTTGCCTATTTTTTAACAAATAAAAATCTTTGACTGCATGATGATATTATTTTATTGTTATTATTTTATTTTAGATAAATGTACCTGATGTATGCTACTGTTAAATCATTTTAGGGTAATTATATATAATATACATAATAGTATATATTGAATATTAAGATTGTTTTAAAAATCTGTGTAGTTATCATTATATTGAAATTAAAAAAAAAACTGCAGCTTAGGCAACCCCTTATGCACGCTTATGGGGACTATTCAGAAAGCCCTATTTATGAATTTTATGATATAGCATTCATAAATATTTATTAAGTGCTTGTGATTATTAAGTTCTTGAACTTGTACAATATATCTAGGTAACTATAAATTAAAATCAAAATGTTGAAACGTAAATAATATACGTCAACAAATATGGCTCACCATATTAATCAATGAAATGTTATTATTTGTTCTATTTTTAATTTGAATTTAATTATTTAATTCCTATATATTATTATTAAAGGTAATGTAAGAAGAAATCAAAGTCAATTATTTGTGCAATTTTTTGTTGTACGTTTAATTTTACAGAGAAGTGCGCGGTGCATTGTTACAGTAAGTACAGAGTGCGCTGACAGTGATAATAATAATAATAATTGTTCTCATCCTCACTTATTTAAAATCAGACGTGCAGTGGTGGTGCCAGGGGTTTTAGGTGGTGCTGAGGGGTGTAGGTGGTGCATAAGGAGAGAGGTGCATCATGCATGTGCATTTGTGGAGAAGAAGTGCCAGGATAAATAGTGCAGTAGTGTGTGAACATTGAGGGGAAAGGGAGTGCATTACAAAACTTGGGGAGTGCATAAGTAGAGGGAGTGCAGTGCATACATGAATTGAAAGTGAAGGAGTTTGGAGGGAGGAGTGCATATGTAAAAAAAAAAAAGCTGAAAAAAGGATGTGTGCATTTAAAGGGTTCAGGTGCGTGTTATATCAGGAAAAGGAAGTGCATAAAAGTGCGTGTAGTGCAAAGGGTGAGAGGATGGAGGAGAAGTTGTTGAAAAAAGGAATGTGTGGTGCATGAACGTAGATTTAGTGCATTAGGGGATAGTGCGTGTGTTACATCAGCGAGAGTACATATTTTGCATCAGATATAAGGTTAATTGCATTTGGTACATCGGGAAGGGAAACATGTGTGGTGGTAACAGTGAGGGAGGTGCAAATACACAATCTAGTGCTGTGCGATAATTAAATAAAGTGTACATATTTTTGAAAAGTGCATGAAAGTTGGGCATTTACTCTTTGTAATAATAGTGATGACAACATCAAATTTATATACAATTTGTGCAAATTGGTTAATAAATTAAAATACACATTCAATTAAAACAAAAATATTAAATAATTTTAAAAAGATTTAAATAAATAAAATAAAGCGTAATTTCAATTGCAAAATAAACAGGCGAATAAAATTAATTTGAGAGCTAGAATTAATTATTAAAGAAGTTTCTTTTACGTTCTAAATTGTGATTTAAAGAGAGGCTAATTTTAAAGAATATAAATATAATTTTAAAGACTATATTTTTGAATTAAATAATACATCATATAGTGCAGTTTAAAAAATAAGGTGCAGTGTTCAACATGAAAAGGTGCTTTGAAGAATTAGTTGGTCATTTGGTGCAAGTTCATAATACGAAATCTAACTAAGGTCTCTATCTGTATACTTACGTGCATTAATCTTACTTTATTTGTCTTATAGATAATTTCAAAGACGTTAATTCACGTGTGAACCACACACAGTAAATTAACAAATCTTTTAATTAACAAACTGGTTGCTGGTATCTCCCCAGACAAAAACAAACAATAAACACTTGTTCGACATTCTAAAACAAAAATTTTATTATTCTGCTGTGAGCAATTTTCAGTGAAGACAACCATTAAAGTGCAAGAACATATTAGTGCATGCTAAATAATATAGTGCATGTGCAATAGAATTGTGATAAGAATAACTAAAGTGCGTGCATGCATAATATATGTAGTGCGAAAAGAATATATATAGTGTAAGAAAACTTTGCGAAATTTTAAATTTGGAAGAAATTTAAATATATTAATTTTTAACTGCAATTAATATTACGCTCAAAGCAAAAATAGTAACGATAAAATTATTATGTTGTGTCGATAAGTGTATAAAAATAAATGTGCAATAATAACAATTATTACAATGTGCAAGATACAAAATTAATATAATATACATTGATAGTTATTAATATAGGTATAATATATATAGGGTTTCATAGTTATCATAAATAGTAATAATACTTCCCACACAGACTAAATTATTATTGCAAGTGGGTCATTTTCTTCCAAGCTATGTATGACAGTCTTGGGATGGCAAATATACAATTATAGTTCTGTTTATGTACTTTTTTTCTGTTTGACATTTAATATATTTATTAAATTTACACTTATATGAAAATTGGAAAAGTTTTCCATTTATTTTGAACAATCAGCTGTTTAGTTTAAACAAATGTAGTTGAACGATAGCTCAGCAGTTTGTGACCCAGGACACAACGAAATACACGCACACACAACATCAATTTCTTTAATTAAACACCAACTTGACAAATTCCTACAATTTAATATTTTAAATTATTAAATTGTAAAGAAAATAGCCATTTAATTTAATTAACGCGTTTGGAAGACATTGTATTTTGTTGTTTTAGATAATTCAAAAATTATCATTCATTTAATATTTAACATACACATTATAACTAGAAATAAATCAACCACATTTAATAAATTATTCAGGAAATAATTTTGTTTATCTCGATGATTTTGAGTATTATTTACATTTATTAATTAAGCGTACATAATTAAAAAAAATCATATAGTCATGCTATAATTATATTTTATTTAATTACCAATTATTAGCTTGGTAGTGCCCATCAACTACCTACTCACCATTTTTGTCATGATATATTTTGCATATATTCTCGTATTCTTTATTACAATTAATATATTTTTAAATAATATCATATATTTTCTTCTGCATGCAAACTAATGCTTTAATTTATTTATTTATTTTTTTTTTTTTTAATTTTGACTTTAGTTGATAATTATTTTATTGTTTCTCTTTTTTTTATAAATTTTTCACATTTGAAATATAATAATTTTTGGCATATATTATTAATCTATATTTCCTAAGAAAAATAACTTCTTATGGATATTATTACACTGGAACACTTATTACCATGCAACGTGATTGGTATGTTTAGTATCGGTTTACATGAACCATTGTTAAGTCCAAATAATATTTATGATTTGAAAGTTTATATTTTACTATTTTTAACTAACAAGCCATGTTTTTATAATAATTAATTTTAAATTTTTTTATATATTTTTCAATACGAAAATAACTTTAAAAAATTATCCACTTTGGACTTAACAATTAAGGTTGTAATATGGTATTGATGGAAATGAAATTATCTAATGTATAATTAATGAGGGTACTTAATTATGTTAACATTATCACAGCAAACACGACATGCTACTAGGCAGTGTATAGATTACATTTATAGCATAGTTAATATTATCATATATATAATTTATATTTTATTTACATTACAATATATCATTCATACTTATTTTTACGCACACTTCACATCATTAGTTGTAAACTTTCATACTTACAAAACAAATAGCCGTGGTATGAGGGAGCTGTCTAAAAACATCCATCCATCAAGGAAATTAAATTAAGGAGGTACAAGAGATAATATAGAAACGCAATAATAAAAATATGCCCATATAAGTCATAAGTTCATGTTAAGAAATTAGAAACTAAAGGAATTTTATTACGATTATCTTAATGTACAGATTATTGATATTGATTTTTTAATTAAAAAATTTAATATAACAGTGTAATTATTAATAGAACATGGATTTACAATGTACTGAGAGTAATTTCTTCCTATGTACTTACTTACGACTCTGAGCACAGTTTACAGCGAGATTGTGATGGAATGGAGTATTGACCTCAATTTTTTATTGCAGAAATGGATAGAGGGTGCAAAGTTATGCTACTCTGATTTTTTTCAGATTTTTTTGAGACCGGGAACTATTTTTAAAAAATTATTGAAAGCTCTTTTTGTGACGTCACGAGGCGGCAAGTCCTATATTTTTCTTAAGGAGTGGCGTCTCGTGACGTCACTAAAAGGACTTTCAATAATTTTTTGAAAATAGTTTCCGGTCTCAAAAAAAATCTGAAAAAAATCAGGGTGGCATAACTTTGCACTCTCTATCCATTTCTGCAATAAAAAAAAAATTGAGGTCGATACTCCATACTCTCGTTATAAACATTATCTTATTATAGTTGCTATGACAATTCCCTTCTTAATCTATGTTCCTTTCTCAACCATGGCTTTTTTTCCACTTCCAAGGTATTGTCAGTACAGCAGCTTTGAATTTAAAAAAAATAGAGCAAAACTATTTTTAATATTAAAATTTACTAAAATTTACAAGAAAATTTTAATATCAATTACAAAGTTTTTTTATTGCTCTTTATTTTAAAAAAAATATTAATAGATAACAATTATAAGTATATGTTATCTTAACATCTATTAAAATATTACCAACACAATAATACATGTTATTATTACTTTTTATTTTATATCATAATCATCAAATATTACATTTAACAATTATGATTATGTTAAAACATATTATATATTATTTATATTTCCCCCCCAAGTCGCCGGGACCTGACACTTACTTTGTTATTATGTTGAGATATGTACAATTTATTGTTATTTAATTAAATATCCATGACCTTATGTGTTTAAAAAAAGATAGCTACCTCATACCGATGGGTCCAATAAAGCTTTTCTCTCAATAATTAATCGATCCATATTTTAATTTTCGTTATCTAATATTATTTGTATTTTTTTTTATAACAACATTAAATTATTTTATTAACAACTTTTTTAAATTATTTATATTTTACTACATGATAACAATATGGCTACGCAGTGCTGCGCTGCTCCGCCATGTTTGTTCGCGCCGGGCTACAAACTGCTGTCGAAACACACTGACACAGCACACGGTTATTGCAATCCTACACTATTATATTAGGGTGTCAAACCCTGCAATACACTTAATTATATCCAGCATCACAACCATAATAATTTGTTTAATCCTGAAAAAAAAAAAAAAAAAAATGCACATTTATTAAATAATTTTAAAATAATTAATTTATTAAAAAAAATATTTCAAATTCAAGAAACGATACGAGGGTATAATTTGTTTTAATTTTGTACACATTTAGAAAATATATTTTTAAATTTACTAAAAGTTTTATGACAATTTTATTAGGTACTTAAAATATTTTTCAGGCAAAATACAAATTGCTTATAATTGTGACGAAAATATTTTTTTACGTAATATAATATATATTTATAGCAACATTATATAATATATTGATCTCGACTTTATTACCCTAATGGCAGAAGTTATGATTAGTAACGGTGATATTTTTTCTGACGAATTTGCCGTACTAAGTACTTAGCAATTTTTGATGTACGAGAAGAATAGCTCCCTCACCGCTTACGTTTTCAGTTATACGTATAACACACTAAACAACTATAATATTGCAGTCTACAAAAAAAAATTATAGTCCCTGCATCCGAAATGATGTTTTCCTGGACCCTATTTTTAAGAACCCCCATTTTTTTTTTTTTTTTTTTGTTAATCACCCTTTAAGCAGAGAATGAGCATATTGGCAACTTTATGTATATGATTTTGAAAAGCAGAAATGAGTATTTTTTATCATAAAAAACTCATAGCATTGCATTTTTGAATTTGATTTATTTTCTAAATAATTTTAATCTGAAATCATGAAGACGTGTCTGCGTATCATACAATTATAACGCTTATAATACCTGAAAATCTCATAATATAATTATGTATATTTTTAAACAAGATAACACTTAAAATTAATAATAACATTAATTCTTGCAAGTTAAAAGTATGATGTAAATAGAGAACTCTTTCTTTAAAAATGTGCTCAATAAAGGCACGTTTACACTGAGGCAACAACATTAGTGTAAATTCAAATACGAATTTCACTAAAACCAAATTTAATATCAGATAGAACTTTAATCACGTCATAAACACTAGAAATGTTACATTACGACTGTGTCAAAACCAAAAAAAGTTGATTTTTCTATGTTTTATGTATTTACACTTTATAAACTTATGAGCGCATAACAATGCAGGAATTCTTAATATATATGTGAAAACGTCAACGTAATTTAGTTTGACACTGTTTAAGCTGTATTTGTACGGACGGTACAACACGGCAAGAGTACATTTACAGAAAAATTATAAAACAAGATGGCTGTTATAAGATTAAACTGTAAGTGCGCTATTGTCGTGTTGCTGGCCCATGTAAATCCACCTTTAATGTATAGCTGGATTGAGGCTGGAGAGGCATACGTACGTCAGTGTGAACGCGCCTCGTGGACAAGCCAACAGGGCAAAAGTGACTGCTGCTCAGTCGGGGCCGTGCAGGAGGATGCTGGGTACGTGATGGGAGGGGGGCGGGACCGCCGGGCACTACAGGTCGTGGCCCAGCCGGTCGAGCTCGGTAAGCAGGAATTCGATGTCCTCCTCTCGCACCGCGCCGTTCGAGATGATGTTACGGAAGAAGTTGGGAGTGTCATCCAGGGGCTGGTATCCCACCATAAGGGTGCCTGCCTCCATCATGCGACCCTTCAAGATCGGTGTGATCTGGGGAACACGTCAAAATTAGGGGCTCATGCAAACAAGGTCCAGCAATTCTCGGAGACCATGTAATTTTAGAAGTCAAATAATGGGTAGTTAAAACAGTTTATACAGAAAATTTCCAGACTCATTGACTCATATAAGAGGACGTCGACTGAAAAAACGCATTCTTCAAATGTTTTTATTCTATTGAATTAAAAAAATAAATATTGAGCGTGCAGATATATTCTCCGCGACCTTACCTGTCCCAGGATCTTGGTGCGTTCGGGTCCATGTGGCATATTTCGTAGACGCGTGGGGATGTACCAGAAGCTGACGTTGACGCACTCCGGTTCGGGAAGAAGTAGGTAGTACTTGTCGGGCATCTGCTTCATGCGGCGCACCATGTACTCACTCAGGCCCATTAAGTGATCCATCAGCTGTTCGAAGCCCTCGGTACCCTGCGAATACATCATGAAAGTTCATGTATGCACGTGCTTTTAGGTTTATTACAAATTTTAAGACAGACGCTTTAATGCTGTCCCTAAATTATTAACTTTGAGAGTATGTATTTTATAACATATTAAAAATAAGCATGGGTGGAGAAAGAACAGCATATTAGATGATATTGGCAGAGAGAGAGAGAGAGAGAGAGAGAGAGAGAGAGAGAGAGAGAGAGAGAGAGAGAGAGAGAGAGAGAGAGAGAGAGAGAGAGAGAGAGAGAGAGAGAGAGAGAGAGAGAGAGAGAGAGAGAGAGAGAGTTATAATAATTGAAAAATATTTTAGGATTATTTTGATTATTTTCATTGATGCTGAGCAATAATTGTTTCTATTAAATTAAAGGTTTGTTCGTAAATACACAATCAGAAAATAATAAATTATTAGATGATCCTAATAAATTAATGTTTTCTGTACAGAAGGTTCATCTCATTATTGATTCATGAATCCATTGTGCATTTACGAACAAACCTAAACCTAAAAACTTAAAGATAAGAAACGCAATTTTAATCTACGTGACCTCACTATTACACGATTCTGGTTGATGCGATCTCTGCATGTACACTCGTCGCCTTGGAAAATTTCCCACTTACAGCCTTGTTAAACACCACTGTGTTATTTTTACGGGGTATGGTGATTAACAAGGCCGCAAAGGGAAATTTTCCGAGGCGACGACTGATCGTCTCACGTGATTTAAAATCTCGCAACATTGGTTTTTGAATCTCACCTTGGAGCGCCACTGCAGCCACAGCTTGAAGACGTCGTTGTGACGGCCGCACTGGATAACCTTGTCCCCCGTGTCGTACTGCACGTCGTACAACTTGTCCTGCATGAACAGGTAGTCCGCGCTCATCTGGTTACAGCTCAGCAGCAGACCCTGTCGACAAAACGTGAAATGTTGTCAAAATTAGGGGACTTCTTGAGAGCTATCTTAGAGTACTTAATTAAATTATCAAGATAATATAAAACTTTTGAATTTTAGCTTGTAAAATTAATTGTATAATAATCACACGAATGAATATATTGAAAAAATTTAATTGTTTTTTACTGCAGCTTTGTCAACAATGAAAGAATATCAATTTCATGAAAATAATTCATTAAATAACAAAAATTTGCTACAAATACATTACAGACAAATTTCTAGATAGAGTTGCATGACTTTTTGTAAATTTTATTATTTCCAGGATAATTATTTATCAGTGTTATATTAAAAATCTCTTGCATTTAAGTGATTGATGATATGGAAAATAAAGAGAGTATCTACAAATAATTAAAATAAAATTTCAGATTCTTATAAAAAATTACAAATTACTTCTTCTTCCATCCAAGACTGTTGATATTTTGCAATGCAATATTTTGTGTACACTACGTACACAAAACATCATCGTGTTTAATATGGATCAGTTGACGACGGATAATGTTATTCTTATGAGGCGTCTTCAATGAATCCGTATTAAACACCGTTATGTGAACGTATAGTAAATGTTAATACTTACATCCTCTTTGAAGTGGATGGTCGAACACTGCAGCAGTGCTCCCATGAGCTTGTGAGGATTCCAAGTGACGGAGTCAGCTCTGCAACACACTTAGGTTACATCTCCAGACCTCCCCCCTCACACCACGGAGTGACAAATGTTAGTCTAATTAATTAAATCTCCGCGGCGCGCCACGTGCAGTGGTCGCTTAATTATTCTCCCCTCCATGTGTATATTGTGCAAGTGACTACCACAATGATTTATTACATATTGTATTAAATTCAATCACAATAAGCCATTACTATACACTTTTATGCTTAAAATTCGTATAGCTTTACATATTGTATTAGGGGAGTAATATATAAAAAATAAAATAACAATATGTATGCAAGCAGGGGGTGAGTCAAAGTGTGTTTTAAAGTTTTTATTTTTTTTATAGTGTTGAAAGCTGTTTTAGTTCAAATCAATTGAGGATTTAGCTTTTAAAGAAAGTCAATCGATTTTGTAGGGAAGGAAAAGTAGAGAGTGTACGTCTTATGCAAAGTGACTGAGCCGTTCACCGCAAGACGGTATAAGCTTCTTATTTTCACCGTGGGGGGACGCAACAACGTTGTCGCTAACATTGCCTTTCTTCAAGAATTCATCTGTCTATCAGACTCGATTAAAACTTTGGTTTATTGATTAAGCATGCAATATACCAACTATCCACAGTTTTCTATATTTCATCGATACTTATGTAACAAAGTATTTTCTTTTCTTGGGGTTGGGGGGGGGGGGGGGGAGGAAGAAGTGTCTTAAAAATTATCAGCACTTTGAATGTTTTAAATATGTAACAGAAGCAATTTTAATTTACAAAGAGCTCGGTGATCTAAATTCATTTAACATAATTGAATCGCCAGAAAATTTATTATTTATTAATTATATACGCTTGTAATTTTCTTTTATTTAATATAAATATAAAATTGAAATTAAGTGCACGAGAAATAATTTGACATTTAATATTCAGTATAGTATTTTTGCCACGTATAGATATTTCATATTTTTAAAGTTACTAAAAAAGTGTTGAAATTTTCCACTCGAGGTCCTCTTGATTTACAAACACGTCAGTAGTTTGGACAAGATAAGGACGTGACAGAGAAGCTCGAACTACGAGAGTGCACTTTGCTGCAATCTGACACGTCTAAGTCCTACAGTGAGAGTGGCATATTTTCACAGACGGATTTGCGAGGGCGGCTCACGGATTACGACCCCCTCACTGCACGAAGGCGTCTTACCACTCGACCGGAAGATTATCCCACCCCTCGTAACACTTGATATTATTTGTACATTACATCTGGGTAAAAAGCTTATATTTTCATGTAGCTTATGACTCGAATAACGTTACGTAATAATGCTAAACATTAAACAATATATTAAATAATATTTTTAATATTGTCGAGATAAAAATATATAAAAAATAAAAATGTAACCTTTTATATTAGTATTATTTACTCGCTAATTTTAGGTGGTTGATGTAATTAGAGTAACGTAAATATTAAACATGCATAATTATGTATTTAAAAACATACAGATTATAAAATTTGAGAAAATAATCAACTGTGTTGGAATTAATTTGAATGTTTTAATTATTATGTTATTTAAAATCAATACCGTTATTATATTATAAGCTAAACTAGTCCCGTAGTATTGGCATTCAATACGACCACCATTTTGTGAGGGCTTATTGCGAGGCGCCTGCGCTAGTGGCGAAGGAGGGGCGAGCTAGGAGGCGCCATGGCTGCTTACCTCTCTACTCCGGTGAAGCGCGGGTGGCGATACTTCCGGGAGAGCAGCAGCCCGCCGCCCCAAGCGGCCTGCAACAATGACGTGCCCAATTACCTCCGAGCACCTCTGCTCTGTGGAGTTCTCATGAGCTAGTAGGTGGGAAAAAAAGCAAGCCCCATTTATTTTGTGACTTGTTAAAACAAAGCCGGTGGATAAAAAATAGTTCTGTTGCTTAATGGTATTTTTAAAATAATAATATTTACTCACTGAGATTTTTATTCTTTTATTATTTATAGCCAAGTTCACAGAAGTGATGAATAAGAAATTTGAAACGCTGAATTTATGCACATGTATAAACATTATCACATTATTACTGAAGTTATGCACATTAAATATTTTAGTTTAATAAACATTCAAATATGTTTAATTTTTGTTATTGCAGTTTTCGACATTCTTTTAAATAATTATTTTGATTCTTGTTCATTATTTTTTGATCCGTTCATTTTGTGTTAAAAAAATACACACAATAGAATGCAGCCTTTTTAAATTGGAATAAACTGTAAAATGCAGCAAGAGGGTTTATTTGTAAGGTGAGAGCATCAAATGTGGTGCAGTTTCATCCAGCAATATGAGATTTAACACCTTGGATAAACCCACAATTTCTGAAAGCCAAATCTAATGGGCACTGCAATAAAAGAAATGTTACATCTATATATCCTTCTTCTATAACCAGAGTGTTTTTTTTTTTTTTTTCTTTTCTGTTAGTTTGATTATATTAGCAACGGTAAAACTCACGTCAATGTGCAGCCAGCAGCTGTACTTCTGACAGATGTCCGCGATAGGATCGATGGGGTCGAAGGCTCCAAGCACGGTGGTTCCAGACGTGGCGTTCACAAAGAAGGGGATGTGTCCTTTGGCCTTGCGCTCCAGGATGAGCCGCTCTAGCTCGGACGGGATCATGCGGCCCCTGTACACCGTGACAAAGTGCGGCAGGGGTTAATAAAAATATTATTGTTTATTGGGTTAATGATTGCATGCTTTGCAGGGAACAAAATAACCAATTGGTGGCTGAAAAAGGCAAATGCCCATACATAATATAACCACGAAGGTCACAGTGAATGTCAGGGATCACGTGTGGAGCACGAAGCAAGTATGTCAAGGGCTCACCTGTCGTCAGAGGGAACCTCCACGCAGTTATCCGTGCCCAGACCACACACAGACGCGCAGCTCTTGATGGAGTAGTGGCACTAAACACACAATAGTAATATTCAGTGAAAATACATTGCTTGAGATAGATAAAATAAGTCTAAATATTTTAGTTACAAATATTACAGTTAAATATGCTACTCAAATATGTTGAGTAATATAATTATTATAAATATTTTGTTTAAATTTTTCTTGTCACAAAACTTCAGGTTTTTTGAAACCTCAAAATAAAAATATGCTCATATGACGTCATATGCAGTAGTCATGCAACGTCTTTCCCTATGCTTGCGTGTTCATTATTTATCATTATTTACATGGCGTCACTGCGTTTTGCAGCAACATTTTCCCCCCTCCCTCCTCCCTCCCTAGTTAAGAGTATTATAGGGTTAAAATTAAAAAAAAAAAAAAAAAAAAAAATGACAATACATTTATGACTCAAGGTCCTCTATTTAAATATGCAATAACAATATCTTTCAGGTTATCCATTAAGCTCTGAAAAAAACAAAAAAAAAAACTACTACTGTACAATTCTTTGTTTTGTATTGAATAAACAATTTTGATGAAAAAAATTGTACAAAAAATTAAAAGCAACAAAGGTTTTAAAAATTCATTTTGTAAATTTTAATTGAAATTATACATTATTTCAAGCGATTTATTTAAAAAGAATGTTATGTACTTTTCATACATCTCTACTTTGAAAAAAGATTCAATCCGTCTCCAGCGTTCATCAATCACTCATTGTTCATCTACAGCTTAACAGGGGCTGTCCATAACACGTGACCATCGCACATGGGATGAGGAGATGATGTGCATGATATGAGAGCCGCCACAATATATTATTTGTGTGAACAGAGGCTTGCTATATAATCTATGTAATGTTAAGAGTTTTTCACACGCCATGGAGTGCAAACAGCATATCCGAGAATTTACTTAATAATTCTGTAAAATCAATTAAGGCAATCTTTATATTTTTTATGAAACGAATTGATTACTTACAAGAAAACTAACTCCATTTTTGTTTGTCGTGGCGATGTTTCTTTTTTTTTTTTTTTTTATTTTTTTTTTAAGAAAAATATTGTATGCAAAATAGTACCGTGTACTTGCTTAACGGCTTAGCATGTAGGGAAGGAGTTTCTAGATATAATATTAAATTAACATATACTACAGCCCACGCGCCCAACTATAACATTTTAAAGCAAGAATGTTGAAACTCTTTAACCTAAAACTTCCAATGGGGAATTCTCTTACAACTCAAATTTTAATTTAACTACTATATCATGATAGGGTACATATTAACAATAAGTTTGACTGAAGTTTCAACTTTTTTAACTCAAATTTGGGGACTCTGAAGGGATTATTAGAATAGGGGCAAAGTATGCAACCCGCGCGCAAACCTGAAAATTGTGACGTAGAAACTCCCAAGTTAACACACAACAACTGCCTGATATCATGATTTGAGCGTCAAGTAGTGATTGCATGGCTATAAATTTTAGTAACACGATCGAAATCAGCGGGTTTTTCTACCCTAATATCAATAGTTTTGTCTCTAGTATCAGTTTACTTTAAGAGTGATAATCGAAAATATAAATTTATTACAGGAAAATTTCGCCTGCTAGGCAGTTTCTACGTCATGTTTGGGCGCTAAATTCAAAAGAAGGAAGATTTTTAAAAAATTCCCTTGTCTCCAATTTTGAAAATTGAAACTTTTTAGTTTTGGGACATTTAGTTTCAAGGCATGGAGCATCTGAAAAAAAATTAAAATAAATGTAGGAGAATTCCCCATTTCCTATTAGTTCACTTTAATTTTGTTCACTTTTTTTAATTTTACTTGGGTTGTTAGAAAACAGAACACACGTTTCTGGTACACGAGAATACACATTGTGGTATTACTTTTATGGAATTGTATTTAAAGCAATTTAAGGCTAGTTTTGAATTTTTAAAGTTGACTACTTTAACATGGAGAAATGGAACTTCCATGTTAGTTGACTACTTTAACATGGAGAAATGGAACTTCCATGTTAAAGTAGTCAACTTTAAAAGTTCATAACTAAAAAACTAGATCGTATTTGTATACCTGATATTTTAGCTACTGATAGAGTGTAGAGGAGATAATTTTAATTTTTTTTTTCATAATTTTTGCGTGAGGGATTTTTTAACATTGGTGACGTTATCTTACACTCAAGATGAATTTAGTGAGCTATAAATTACCACTTCAAAATTTTGAGTACGACATTTTATCAGGTTAAATCGTCATTAAAAAAACAAAACATATTTTACTATACTCAAAATCAACGTGTCTCAAAACGTAGCACACGTAATATTTTTTATCAACAGTTGACGAAATTAAATATAATAAATAACATACCTGGTCGGAGGTGAACATTACGAGCTGTCCCTTGATCAAGTTAAGCCCCTTCTCCTTGTATTCGGGGAACATCTTGTGGCGTGCTGCGAGGAAGGCATACAGATTGGAGATGGAACCGCCCGGCGCGAGGATGCTGTCCCCGCCAGACCAACCGATGATCTCACGCATGCGCTCTAACACCACGTTCTCCATCAGGATGAACACGGGTGCGATCTCGTACGTGAACATGTTGGTGTTTGCCGTAGCGGTGAGCCACTCGCCGGCCATCGACACCAGGTCCAAGCCACAAGACAGCTGGTTGAAGAAGTGGGGATGACCTGCAGAAGGGAGAGAAAGTTAGGTGTTAGTTAGACCTGGTGTTTATTTTATCATCTCTTAATTTCATGAGCAAAAATACAACAACGTATTATAACATTACATGTATATTATAGTCCAAATTATAGTTATTACGTTGATACATCATACTTTGGATTTAAATTATTTAGTTTAGTTTAAAAAGGTTTGTTGTATTAAAAAAACACAGTGCACAGTGCAATAGATAATAGATACCAGCTGAACCAGATATAAAAATATCTATACACTCGAATCAAACTTGATTATTTTAAAATGTAATAGAAATAGAACTAGAAAAGAATTCTCAATATTCAGATTCAAAAGGCTTTTATTCAGAAAACACATAAAGTTTGCAATATTCATACCTTGGAATGCGTCAACCAACTTAACGCAGGTGTTTAAGAAAATGCATACTTTACAGGATAATGAAATAAATATGGCGGTATGCTTTAACATCTGCATGAGGTTTGCAAATTTTTACGGAAATTACGCAATTAAAATTACAACTTCTTAAGAAGCCTGCGTAATCTATTTTTTTCTCTATTTAATCATCTTTTCCAATATAAATGGAAAGTAAAATTGAACAATTTCAAAGCTAAATATTCAAAATTAATTTACTTGAGATGCTATTTTTATGCAAACTGTAAAAATATTATGCATGCATTTTATTTTCGTATTTCACTTTCATTTTTCTTCAACATATATATTTTTTTTAATCTGAAAGAGTACGTTTATGGTGAAGGAGAAGAACAAAGCCGTCTGCATGCGCATGCAAGCGTTGTGCGTGTGCAGAGATGCAAATGTTAAAAACTGAAGAATTATTCACGCGTGAAGTTTAAGCAGCAAGGAGGGAAATCCTCCACATCGATTAACCTCTCTTTACTTCCGCCTCGTAGCACTTTCTCCTCAGACACATCAAAGATCGATGCGAACATTACGATAGTTTCATTGCAATAGACCATCCTCAAGCTTTTGTTGTTTGAAATTGATCATCTCCGGTCTCAGAGTAGCCAGGAATGCCGGCCAAGCCAGGCGGAATAGCCGGCAAGCTCGCTTCAGTGCATGCCCCTGATGCTCAGACAAACTCGTGTAACAATGTTACTGTCTGGAACGGCTGCAATCGATCCGATCAATCTATCGCTATGAAAATGGTGTAAAGCGAGACGTTTATACATTGCCAGACTTGTAATTTTCAATTCTTTCTTGTGTGTTTTAAATTTAAAATGTAATTAAATTTCAAGTTAAAAAGTTTTAAAATATTTTTTTTTACTGCATATTTATTTACTAACAAACTTGGAATAACAGAACTAAAATAAAGGTATAGTTATGCATTGCAAAAAATAATGAAATTATGCTAAACCGTTTTACTAAAAAATAAATCTAACTCTTTGTTTTCAATTTTTTTTTTTTACAATTAAAAAATTTGACGTATAATACCGTGTAAATTAACTTTACCATTAAAATTGACATGAGTTTTCACTAATTAAATTTAAGTATTCTCATAAAACCAGTAAGCGCTTGTAGTTTAAGTAAAGTTTGCGTAGATCGACTCTGATAAATTGCAGTGTAACGCACCCTAACAGGATTCCTGCATCGTATGCGCTTACATTCCGTTCCGCCACGTTAGTGCAATTGTTGCAGCAGCAGCGGCGTGTTTTAATAAGCAGACCAAGGAGGAATGCGAGCGGGGGACGCACCGTCTGCTGTCGCCATGTGTGCCAGACTGCCGGGGGAGGGGCACAAAATTTAATAAAAATCGTGCGGAAATTATTCTTTTTTTTTTCTGAGAATAAATATAATTTGATTCTTCTATTTCACGATTGAAAAAACACGTTTTTGTATTTTAATAAATATAATATGTAATTTATATTTAGGGTTACATATTGACAAATAACATGCATGCATAATAAAATACGTATATAACATATATAACAAAATCACGTTTTAGTAATCTCAGCTCCAATATTGGTTATATTAAATATAATAACATTAATATTGCAATGAGATGCAAATATCTATACATATCATACAAAACTACAACAAAGATAAAAATATTAAGTATAGAAATAAAACTGAAAATAATATTTAGATTTAAAGTTTATATTTAAAAATTAGCATATTTATGTTTACTTTAAATTTCCCTCCTCCGTATGTTCAAATATGGCTCCGATGCGCCATCACGCTGCACCCGTGATCGTCGTCCTGATAAGTGGAATTCAATTAATTCCCGAGTTATCGCTGATACCACAGGCCGCAAAAAAGTAGAGGGGCGTCTCTTCCGTTCTAAAACTTTCTCTCAAACGACATTCAAACTTTTTAATTGCATTTTGTGATAGTCGAGGGGAGGGTCAAGAAAAGTTTTTAAGTTTTCATGTAATTCTTCAAAGGAAAATTGTCACTTTCTTAATGCTACAAATTTAAGCTATTACTTCTTGGACATAGTCTCTTTGATTTTGGTATAAAAAAATAAAATTATTAAATTATGTATAAAATAAAACATTTAATTTTGAAATTATGCAGTCGGTATTTACTTAAAACTTTTAAGATATTTCAAGTAATATAATAATAAAATTAATGCATTTATGTTGTGGAAGGTAAATAAGATAAGTTTTATAATTAATTTTGTGGTGCCGCGAATTAGGGATACATAATATGCATCTCACATCTGATTTTAGATAAACTTACATCCGAATACTGCATGCAAAACTTTTAATTATAATAAAATTAACTAATTAATTGCATTAGTAACATAATTATCACCATTCATAGTACAATTTATTGCATAATTAAAAGTAATTATTATATAGTAATTAATAACTACATATCCTACTCGAAAATTTAAAAAAAAATAGTATTTCAACATAATAAGAAAGTTACACAAAACTGTTTAAAGTCTATGTTTTTATGAACAAATAATATCACCTTCTATAAAGAGACGTATTCTCCCCTTAACAGAAAAAAATGATGGGAAAAAAAAGACCCCTCATAAGCTTAGATCTGTCTCGACTAAATCTATCCGTAAGTACAGATCTCCGAATAAATCCCCTATTTTCTAGACTGCAAGAGATATACAGGATGAGGGTGGGGGGTGCACTGTATATCCCGCAAGACTGCGGCTGCTGCATTGACTGAAATATGCTATTGTTTCTCTCGAGTGACATTCAATTACCACATTAAATTGTGCGTAATCCCCGGCCCAGTTGGACTCTTTATGACAGTAGCAAGCCAAAGTCGAGAGGAGGCAAACAAAGAAAGATGAAGTTCGCCTGCTCGATATATAAACTAATAGCAGTTTCATGGCGTGGAAAATGACTAGGGATTTACAGAAAATAGTACGCGAGATTGGGATGCACCAACCGGGATATAAAGTAATGGAACAAAACTTTTTATTTTATATAGGAGTTGATTTACTAGGAGATCAGGTGGTATTCCTGCCGTAAATAATTTTATAATATCAATTAAAATAAAATAGGATACTTTATACGTTAGGATTATTTTATAATTAAAAATAACTTTACGAAAACTAACTATAGCTTATATTATAATATTAACCATGACTTAAATTAGTATCCCCATATCTGAAGAAATAGTGTATATGTATATACGGAAAAATTTTCAGAAAACAAAGGAGATTATATGATTAAACTAGTGACCATTAAAGAAGAAAAGTTCTTCGGCAGATTGTTGGTGATTAAGTTTCGATTCTGCCAGGACTCTAGCTAATTGGACTCTACTCCTACAAACGCTATAAACTACATACTCTGCGATCTCTCACAAAACAGCGCTACTGCAGATCGCCGAGCAGCAGCCATCGTGGCGGCTAATTCCGCGTCACTCACAGCTGTGCCGGCTCTCGCTGCCGCCTCGCTGCATCGCTCAACAGCCCTCACCCGCGAGATTAGCCTCCCTGATATGGCATTTTTCAAGATGTACACTCGCTTTTAACGCTCCGATGAATTTTAATTTAGATGGTGATCTCAATTTTTGAAAAGAAATATAAAAATAAGTTTGCATGCTACAACTGCGATGCTGATTTTGGTATATTTCGCTATTAAAAATTTAAAAACATGTAATATAAATTTCATTTCCTAAGAGCATGACAGATATTTTATATTAAATAAAATGATTTGTTTTTCGCAACATTTTAATTCCAATAACATTGAAAGATCATCAAGCCTACTGAATCCTTTGGTCCCTATATACAACGATGTAGCAGATGTATATTAAATCAGTAGGGCAAGCGTGTGTTTGATGTCACCTGCACCTGTTCACACGCGAGTGCGACAGGGGTGGAGATGCCGGCTAATGGCCCCGCACTTGCCGGCCTCGGAATGACGCCCCGCTTGTGACTGACAGGGCCGAGCTCTTAGTGGCACGCGCGCCCAGGAAATCCCGGCTTAAAGCCCCCCCACTGTCGGGGATGATGCGATTGTGCGAGTGGGGGTTGATGGTTCGCTGGCCCACTTGCACAGATCGCTGCACAGAACCGGCCTGACAGCTGTACTGAGGACCAACTCGAGAGGAACTACGCAAGACAAAATTACAGAAGACTGTAATAAAATAAAATTGTAAATGGAAATTCAAGATGCAAGTGTCGGTATACACTAAATTACTAGCATTAAGAATGAAGGAATGGACGCCAAGTTTTAATTTAAAACTAACAGTTGATTTATATCTGTCCTGTAATTGAAATTTTACTTTCGATGTCCTCGTAGCTAGGCTTGTAATATGGATTTAAAAGACCTTAAAATTTAATGGAAAGTAAATATTTCAAGTTTTGAATATTTATTGTTTTACTATAGTAACTGCAGTAAATTCTTCGATTTTTATGTGTCTTTAACTTTATGATTAGTAAATTAAAATTAATGAAAAGCATAAATATAACAAAGTGTATGTTGAAGACATAAAATGAGTAATTTCTGACCAAATTCCACAAATGCAGTGAAAATCCTACTAAAAGAGCTTTGAGTATCTACGATTAACAATCAAAAAGCGCTCCTTACATTGCAAGCCCGGCTTGATGAATTTTGATCGGACATGGATGGAAATAATTACTAATAAAAACTTTACACAAAATATTAATATTTTAAGCCGATAATAAATACACAAAGTCATATTGCATTAATGTTATTATTTAAGTTATTACGCACAGAGGGAGGGAGTGTTTTATAATGTACGTTATATAGAAGAGCTCTTGAGACTGTTTTGAGCATGCTGCTTGTTGTGGCGCTGACGTGTGGCGAGAGAGATTGAGTTATGAGCCGCAGTAATAGCTACTTCACCCGCCTTTCCACCCCTAGCAAGGGGGTGAGACTCGCGAACAAGCGCTTGTTACGTCAGCTGATTCGACTGCAGTAGTAGCAAATCTAGTTACCAGCCGCAATTTCCGTTTCTTTATGTATCGTATTTGTTATCATCAGACATAAAGGATCGAGTTTCAACACGTACTCTCGTGATAAGAATAAATATAATCTAATTAAAACCAGAAAATACTAGAGGGTTTGTCATATGACTCGTCGTATGTTTCAAAGTACAAATAAAGATGATTTTCTATTAGTAAGAATATTATTATTATTCTAGAATTCAATTGCAGTTTGATTGATACTTATTATTTCTTAATTAATTATTAACAATTTATTGTTACTCCATATGACTTGCTTTTGCTTCGTATATATATTAAATACTGTATAATATAAAATAATGTACCTTATATTGCAACAAAATACATATTTATAAAAAACTGAGTATTAAATTTTCATGAATAAAAAAACAGGATTTGAATCAGTGATTTAATTAAAAAAAAAAAACTAGGCATTTAAATTTAAAGCAGTCCAGTAAAAATTTCCTTTATTCATGCAGAAATTCACATAAGCCTGTATATATACACAAAATGAACTTTAAATTAATAGTGTTGAGTAAAGTTCTCATCAAACATGATTATCTTTATCTTGAAATTTTGTTAGTGAAATAAGTATAAAACTTCCTGGCAAAATGCTATACAGTCTGAATGCTGGGGTCTCCATGCAGCACGTACCTGTCTTGACCTGGTTCTGGAGGGTGAGGCTGCAGTCCTCGAGCAGCTGCTGAAGGTTCACCGCCTGGTCAGGCAGGTCGAGGTCGAGGGTGGCTCGCATCTCGGCAGGGTGCTTGAAGGTGAGCACCTTCTCATTTCGGTCGCTCGTATCACGCACGAAGTCGGTCAGGATCTCATTGAGCTTAGTCAGGAACTGCCGCGTGTGCTCCAGGCCTGCCGGGTTCAACGGCAGCAGATCTGGGGACAAGAAGGGAACATCGTCAGTGACCTGCTGGTTCTCACGTCTTTCAAAGTTTTTATTGAATTTTTATTGTTATTTAAAATTAATTCAGGATGAGCGTTATAAGTTATAAGTAACATCGCCAGGAGACATACGTCCTTTTTAGACTCAAGTATAATATAATTCAATTAAAAACATCTTCTTTTATAATCTTCGATAGATTTTATGTGATCAATCACCGTTGCTCAGAAGACAAGCTATTTGATAGATTTTTTATTGAAATTAAATTGTACAACAGTTAAGGCAAAGTGAAAATTAAGGTGCTTTTTTTGGGACAGCTATAAGAACATTACCTAATTTGTTGCAGGAACTACAACCCCAAGATATGGACATTTATAATTTTTGAAGAGATAAACAGGCACTGTCCAGTCTATGGGAATCCCAACAAATTTTGAATTCCCATATGGAGCTGCACCTATATAGCACCTGGAGTAAAACGCTCGTGTCCTCCTGATAGTATTGAAATAATTGTGTAAAAAAAAATTTGTACCATATATATATAAAATTAATGATTGTGACAACAAATCTTTTTATTTTCTTATTAATCTCTATCATATAGCAAACAAATGGTTACTAAAATTGTTATTCGATGCAACTTTAAAAATAATATTATAAAATAATATTACAAAGGATATTGCAGCATACATAGACGATATATATTATTATTATATCAACGTTAACGATATCTGAGTATGCGGTTACACGAAAAAACAACCGCGTTAACACTCCCTCTCTTTGCCACGCGTCTCTGGAGAGGCTCTGAGTGGAGAGTGATAAGAAGTGTTTGTTCAAGCACCACACAGGCCTGTTTTGCATGGTCAAACAATAGACAGCCCTCCCAACCTACAATAACCCGGCAGCTAAAAGATAACGCAACGACTAGCTCAGAGTGAAAATGATAGACCAAGTTCCGCCGGAGATATCGACTGTTGGTTCGTACGGAGGGGCGAATTGTGACGTAACGACCCCTCTCTGCAGGGTCGTGCCATCTCCTAGCTCTCAATGTGGCAGATAAGAAGAGGGTAGAAATCCCTCCTCCCTTCAAAGTCAAAATTCAATATGCTTCATATCCGTGACATGATTGCGTCATTTTTGTTTTTGTTATCATGATTTAAAGATGATAAAAAATATTCAAAATATAATAGAAAAAATATAATATCTGTAAAAAATATTTTTTTGAATTTTCTTTTCTACACTTTTTGTTTTATTGAAAAGATTATAATAGGTTATTTTATTATATATTATTTTATTATTGTGAAATAATAACAAAATTATTAAAAAAACGAATTACTAATTATCAAATATACAATGCAAATACAAGAGGGTGCTCTCTTTTGATAATTTCATTGTAATATTATTAGTATTATTACGTATACTTAATTGTTTTCTATACATTATTTCCAAATATTTTATTAAATTGATTTAAGCATCGATTGTTCGGAAGCTTGCATGGCCAAGAGGCGAGATTATGACGTCTTCCATCAAAGCCTCGTCGTCGTGACAATGCCTGTCTGCAGCGCTGCAGCACCTGAGGCGAACTGGAGGCTGCAGTCCCTAACTGGACCGGAAATGAAAAATCATCTGTCAGACGGGGAATAAAACAGTCTGACTTAAAAGCGAGAGTGAAATATTACTTTCGGATTGAATTCCTCAGGCATGCAGATTGCAGAATTGATGATGTGGTGAGTGGAGGGGAGAATAAATTTCAATCTTGTGGTGTAGAATACCAGGGAGGCTTGGTATTGTTGTCTATTCTCACGTAATTAGTAAGGAAAATGCATTGGAGTCTATTGTTCTTTCAAATTAATATTTTAATTATTTTGGAGATAATTTTACAGATTTCCAAACTGTGCACTGTATGCAGGCTTCTTTTTCATACCATTCCACCATTTATATATATATATATATATATATATATATATATATATATATAAAAAAAATTGCAAAAACAAGACAAAAAAATCAAATTCTTCTTTGTTGGTATAAATAATCAGTGCAGCAATTTTATTTTGTAATTGTTTATAAATTTTAAATTGAATTTATAATATAACATATTTGATGTAAAATTTTATCTACTTTTATAAATAATAAATATAAAAATACATAGAAAAATGTAGTATTTATATTTAAATCACACACAAAAAAAGTTAAAATATAAAATGTAAAAATAAATTCCTTTCAAATTTAATTAAAAACATACTAACGGAATGTATATAGAAACTACAATAAAAATATGTGCAGCATTTAGTTTAATATGCTCATTTTTTTTTAACTCGAAAAAAAAAAAGACTCATTGTAGACATATTGAATTCTTGTGTAGTATTTTAATTAAAAAGAAACCTAATATTATGTGTAGACTAGGGATGACGGCTGTGTATGAAGGGGAGATATATATGAATGGTATTTTATACAACATTTCCTCCCCTCAGGGGCGCAGCTAAACGGGTATAAATGAGTTGGAATTGGCCCCTCGGCTTCAACCCTCACAGCTGTGCCAAACCGTATTGTTGCTGTGAGGGAGACGACATTGATTACTAGCCGCCAACAATGCATATTGTTTGTTATATAACATCTATGCTGGCATCCAGTAAAAAATAATCTATAGGCGGTACTATAATGTACACTGTCCGCGTTATTTCAATATACTTCAGGTTACATTGGGAGACAAGTTGGCTTTTAGTATTTTTGTTTGTATAAGCAAATTGTTATTTTGAACCAAAAAAAAAATAATAATAATACAATTATTTATTACAAGCATGTATGCATTTATGCATCTAAAATTAAAACAAAAAAAAAATCCATATTTCGGATACATGATGTAGTATCCAGTAAAATATAAATTTATAAAATTTATTATTGTTATACATAATTGAAATTAGCAAATTGCCATAATAAATAAATTAAAAAGTTAATTTTTATTCATCAAAATTTATGTAAACTAGTTTTACACATACAGCAGAATTAATGATAATTTTACTATAATTTTGCAAGTACAGCTAGTATATATTTTACGAAAATAATAAAAATAATGATGGTAATAATTTTAAAATTTAAATTTTAATAAAATGTACAAATATCTAATTTCTGAGTGATAAGCAAAAACTACCCTAGCAACTAAACAGTATATATTTTAAATTAGTTGATTGAAATGCAAACAACTTTAAAGAAAAATCTTTAAGATATTGATTACTGATCAGAAAAACGGATACAGCTGGAAGTGTTTGTGTGCTTACTGCAAGTGGCTTAAGTCGGTCTGCAGTTTGCTTAGTGCTCGACGACGGAGACGCATTTCATTATTATTCTGCCTCCTCCTCTCCGTTTTTAGGGAGGGCACAGCTGTGAATTATTGACAGGCGGGAAAGCGCGAGTGTCAGTGTTGGTAAGTAAGCTTGCACGTAGAAGAGGGAGGTGCTGAATGGTCCCCTTGAGACTAGCAGGGGTCTGCACCGATACTTCACGACCCTGATTTAACTTACCTTATGCCTAAGCCTACATGATATACTGTCGCTCATGAAATAGAAGCGGAGGAAAAAAAAAAATATTATCATGACTTTGAATAAATATATAGCAACATATGAGCCTCGGGAAACATTATTATTTTTATAGCATCATATTATATATTTTAATAACATGAACATCACAATGAAAATAAATTTATGAACAATAGACTTCACAAAAATATATAAAAAAAATAAGTAAAAACTCATTCAAGTAAATTTGTCAATCATTATGGTCCAAATTAGTGTCCAAGATTTTATAATTGTCCACTTACGTCGCCTTTTATGTTTCAATGAGCATCAATAACAAGCTTTAGTAAAACTACACTCTTGATCATTTGGACTATACTGTACTGTAAAGTACGTTTGCCTGTTTGAGATTAAAATCCTTATCTCAGTATGTATATATTTTTATATGTATCTTGGTTTCAAATTATAGACTTACTTTCGTTTCCTTTCCCAAAATATAGTCTGCATGTATTGTGTCTTTTGAATACTGATTGCTGTGCTGGTCTTCCTGAGTGACGTCACTAGCTCCCCCATGGCCCGCAGTAATTCCGCATTGGGGGGATAGGCCCCCGTACCCCCAGTCCAATCTCAACCATCCGTCTTGTGAGATATCGGAGCTTCAGTTTATAGCCTAGAGACTTAGGAGAAATGATGATACAGCTCCATATTGTGGGGGAGTCTCTTCTAATTTGTAATAATTATGGTCGTGGCTTATGATCTTTGCAAAGTTTTTTTATTAGCTTAATTTATTAACATTTGAAATAGAAAAAATGTTAACCAAATGAGTTTCTGTTTTTTAGGTTTCTGAGTTGTTCAATTTATAATATTGAAATAAGACATATGTTTTACCATACCAAAGAAAATATAGAAAATATAGGGTTCTTTTTTTATTAAAAACTTTCCATATTTCAAATTTAATACAATTAGCATGATCTATAACAGGGCAGTGTTTTTTCATTTGCTAAATAAAATAGCTGAAAATGGTAATTTTATGAACAAATTTGCATTAAATTCAGTCTGTTCGTGAACATGCGTACTCTCTGCAATCACAGTTTTATTGTTGTTGAATGTATGCCTGATCACAGAAGGAATGCAAAAAAATGTATATTATTCATATTGCATTTTTGTTTTGTTTTTGTTTGTTTGTTTGTTCCTTTTTTATTTATTTATTTATTTATTTTTTCTTCAATTGAAATAGGGTACTGGGGACTGAATTTAGCTTCCCGGCTCTTCGTGAACCCGACCTAGCATATTGCTTAGGGTTTTGTGGAGAGACTCCACAAACCAAGGGTGGCCATGACCTATAGCATCCATTCCAGCATTTGCCTAGTTGTGAATGAGGAAACCATGGAACCGCAGTCAGGATGGTTGACAATTGATGGAAGATGTCATCAATCACCTCCAAGATGTATGAGTGGGTGTTTTTTCCGTTTTATAACCAAACCAAGCAAATTTATAACTTTGTTAAAATATTACATCTAAATGCTGTACATTATTATTGGCAGTACCATGGAGGTATTTTAGATAAATCAACGTACGCGATTCTAATTCATTGCATAAAATATGTATTTTGGCAAGACAGATTTAAAAAACTTGAAAACGTAATAATAACTTTAGAAAATATAATATATATGCCTTGTGAAGATGATAAAATCAACAATTGAATCAATGTGTTAAAAGTTAAAATCGAATAATAATGTATATAATATTAGTGTACTTCGTTTATATAATATATTTTTTATCTTTTACATTTTACATCATAATTCTCCTCCGTATTACATCACATGAGCTAAAAGGAAGCTACAGCACTCAGAACGTAAAATAATCAATCACACACTTGCTCCTGGCCGTGGGAGTGCGCGCCAAGGGAAGGATTAGAGCGCAATCAGGAGGCACTCGGGGGGCGCGGCGAGGCGCGAGTAACGCGGAGTGACAGCTCCATGCGGGACCCAGGAGTGATCTGCCGGCGACGTGATGGGGCCACCTCAATGTTCACCAGCCGTGTATCTCTGTTGTGATCTTAGTAGTTACGATTGTTAATTAATTTTAGATTATCAGTTTATAATTACTCGGTATATTCCGTATAATATATAAATAGTGTTCTATATCTAGCGTATGATTTGAATATATTTTATGATAATGAATAACGTTGCAAAATCATTATATTAAATTGTCATTTTAATAATTATTATTGATAATTTTGACTAAAGTTGTAATAATTTTATGTACTGTATATTTAATCACATCAAATGATCAATAATAAGTGTTTTTGTTCAGTATTCACTGTTAAGTTGAGTTTTTAATGCAATTTTTTGCTGTTTTAAAATATTAATATAATTATTTTATAATTCATAAGCACTAATTAATATTCTTCACTGTATTAATTCCCACCTGTAAATTTCTATATCACTTTGAATAATACTCTCAGAGTCGTAATGCAAATTTAAAATTTTTGGGAAAAGCAAATGACAACCGTGACTATTGACCTTTGTTAAAATGTATAAAATTCTCGTTATGAAGAAGGTATAAACAGTGGATGACTGTGCATGTGGTCTTAAAAAAATATGAGAGGGGGTTTGCTCACTTTAAGTTATTTTTATATTTTAATATTTGAAGAAGAGTGATTAAGATGTGATTTCAGTGGGACTATTAATTAAAACGCGGCAGTGTTCATATCGCGATGGAAAAGTCAAAGTGCAGCCCCCGGAAGGCAGACAAAGCTGCTGTCATCAGCCGCGACTCACGCGTGGCCGCATGCTTTGTCTGTACGCTCGGCAGGGAGTGTGCTCGCCGGGGCACAAAAACAGAAGATCTCTGAGGAACGAGGTGTGTTCTTTCAATGTCTGTTTTCTTGTTGTTTTTAATATGATTAAAGTAATAGAGATAGATTATTCATATATTGAAATAAACTTATTTGATTTTGCAAAAGTTTTAGAAATGATAATTGCAGTAGGAGCCCAAATCTTAAATTTATAGAGGAGCAGAGCAATGAGGGTTTACTGTTACACTCACATGAGCTAAAGAACTCGTCAGATGATAAATTCTGTATTTTAAAAATTATTCCCCTTTAAGGGAACATTCACAAATAATTAAGACTATAATATAGGGCACAATTTCTTGATAAATTTTGATTCTGCATGTTGTGTGTTTATTCGGATTTGCAAACAGTTCCCAATGATTTTTGGATTCAACATTCATTCATTTTAAACGATTTCATAATGTTTTTATGATGAAAATGAATTAAAAGCGTATTTAAAATTTTGTAATATTATGTTTTATATGAACTTTAAACAATTTTAAAATCATTGAATATCTTAAAAATGTAATGCACAGTCTATAAATTAAATATAAATTAAAAGAAAGCACTCAAAATTTTATATTTCAATTTCATAGCACTTTTGATCAATTTTACAATATTATTAGTCTCTTATTTTTAGAGCATATAAACAATTGAAACTTTATACCAAAACAAGACAGTAAATATACGCTTCTCTGGTTTGTTAGAAAACTATTGCAGCAGTAATTTTTCACCGACAGACAGTTGTGAAAAAATTTACAGTCTCTACTATATAGAGACTTTTTTTTTTATCTATATTCGCATTCCTCCAGAGTCCTCTGTAATGGCGGCTGGCGCCAGGATTGATCGAGTAGAGCTTGCGAGCATGTGGCGCCGCCCTGGTGGTGACCCAGGACTTCACACCTCGATCCAGCGCCACTAATTGCCTAACCTGAGGGAGGATCAACGCCAACAACCACCAAGAGGCTTGCGGCGCCAGATTAGAGCACCACCAGCCGCTCTCGCAGAATTATCGGCGGCGGTCGTCTTACGGGTTTACTCGACAAAAGCCGCTCTTTACGTCATTTAACCCTCATCATGACTTTCTCACACTAAAAAATCGATCATGGAAATTCAACAAACATTAAAATTTATTCTTTTTAAAATGAAACAAACGTTGTGAAAACTTTTTAAGTAACCATTATATACTTCGAATCTTAAACGTAATTATTTAATAGCATAGCTTATTTAAAATTTTGCATATATTATTTTATTATTGATAATGTAAAGAATATATACTATATTTATTATAATTTAATGATAAAAACACGCATGCATTCATTATAATTATTATATAATTATTTTTTATTTATGAATTCCACTTTATTGTAATTTTGAATCGTAATTTTTGTACACAATTATTAATGAAATATTGAAACAATAATATATTTGAAATATTAGCATATATTTATGGGTTTTATCGCGTTGATAAAAAAAAATTAATTTAGCTTAAAAATAATTTAATAAAAATAAAAGATTCCTAGAGCTCCCTAGAAGTATGCAACTTATTGTACATCGATGTGGAGCAGTTTGCATACTTTTGAATGCTGCAGGCGCTGCCGTTGCCCGCACATCCATTTCCTCTCGCTGTGACCTCAAAATGACCTTGGAGTTTGACGCCATTTTTATAATCAATATCCCGTCTAGGTATTACGTAATCAAAATTTCAACTTATACATTATGCAACTTAAGTTTTTTTCTTTTCGCTCATTAAAGTTTCTCGTTTTTTTTTTAACACGAATAATTAAATAAGAATTGCAAAACACAACGAAGTTTTTAGCTATTTAAAATAATATTATAAATTAATTTTAACATTTGAAATTAACAAAATCATTGAAATTTATAATATTATTTTTAATAATTCATTGACAAAATTTAAAAAAAAAAATGTATATAGATTTTTAACATTTTTTTATCAACAAAAGAGAGCTAAGAATTAGAGATATTAAAAACATATTCCTCACCCTTTGCTTGTAATTTGCCGACATCATCGGGCAGCGGGTGCTTGTTGGTGGCCGCGCTGCCGCTCATGGCTGAAGATCGAGGGACAACGAGGAGGAGAAGGAAAAGTCTTGGATGGCGGCCGGGCGGCTGACTTGTGTGCTGCTGGCTTCTCGATCAACGGGCTGTAGAGATGTGGCGCCTCATAGCACCGGCGCCTCGCCTCTTGGTGGTGCCCCACTGGGGGGGCGGGGCATTCAGGAGGAGGGTCCCGACACACACCAGTGACGTCATACCTTGTGCGTGACGTCAACACGACGCTTATATAATAATAGCTATTATCATTAAATTCAGATAACCGCGTGTTTTTTTTAAACTTGTATAGGCGTATATTATATAAAAATATTACACTATGATAATTTCATTTTTTATCATGTTTTATTTTCTAGTTACATCACACTTACAAAAATAGTCTGCTTTATTATAACTGAATCAAAACACCAGAGAATTACTATAAAACTATATACTAAAACTCCACAACATTATAACCACTGCTTATCAAAAGATGATGGCTGAAAGACTGAGAAATTTAAAACTTCTATTATTTTCCAGAACTTGGACTTTGATAGCAGATGATGTTTGTATGAATATTAGTATTTGTGTGCATGCAATATTTGTACAAGTTCAAGATTTCTGTGTATCTATGTGAATTTAACTTATATTATTTATATAAATAAATGAACATTCTAGGCTTTTATTAAAATTTATCAACTACAACTTAATATTTTTAACTGTTTTTTACATTGCTAAACTTGTTTAAAGAACTGCAGTCAAGACGAAGAATTATATGTACGCAGAATCAGGAGACTTTCACAGGGACATAAAAATGTGTAGCTTTTGTCAGTGTCAGTGTTTTTGCTAATGAATGAAATTTGTGATATTTTTTTACAACAAAATAACAATATTTCATCATAATAATATTTGCCATTGATTAAAAATGTGATAAATACTCATATTATAGTCATTAATGTCATTATATAGTTATGTCATAACACATTTGAAATTTTAATTAACATATATTATGTTGTATAAAAAATTTGGTTCATTATTTTATGTATAATTAATAATATACTTGTATAATAATATATATTTTACTAACGAAATACTAAAATAGTGATGTGCTAAAAAATAACACAAGAATAATTAAAATAATTATATAAAAGTATATGAACATGGACATTGTTGTTGTAAATGAATTCACATGTATTATTATTATTATTATTTTGACATCAAAAATAAACAAAGCAAAGCTGTAGTTTTAAAATATTTGAATTCATGCTGTATATTTTATCAGTTATGTAATACATTATATAACAATAGAAAATTCAAAACAAATCCTACGTAATCCCTGCTTTCGCAGTTTTTCGTGATAAAGCAGAGACGCAGTTTAATGACGTAATTCCGGTTGCGTGGGAGGTCCCCATAATTCTACTAACAGTTGGAACTAAGGACCCTCTGACGTCATTCTTGAACTTTACTGTATTTCAGTATAAGGGTATAACCCATGCACGCCACAAAATAGAGCCGACCGATTGTATAACAGTTGACCTAAAATGTGTGTACGTTGTAAGAGATGCCAAATTTATGGCATAGAATTTCAAGCGTCACAAAATATCGAACCAATGGGGGGCGACTTACGCAAGCGCCGGCGCATACTTGTAGCCAATAGACTTGCTCATAAGTTTGGAGCCAATGACAGAACACCGATGCTGTTAACAAAGGACCGTTCTACTTTCTTGCACACTCTGTACACTAGGAAATTTCATTTCTTACTCGGAAATAAAGTTTTTTTTTTATATAAACAACCTTTGACCTTTATATAAATCATACAATATTTTTTTAAGTTACTGACGGGGAGAAAATAAATTTTATGTTTTATACTCTCTTTCTTCATTAATTTCTACAATTAAAAAAATGTCAAAGAAATAATAAACATGTTCAGAAAATAAAGCACATTTGTCACTAAAATTTATTTCTAAACTTAGTGAATACAGCAATGATTGTCAATAAAATTGTCAACTTTTGAAAGTTTTTTTTTTTTTTTTAAAGTTAATAACTTTTAACTTAAAGAGTGTGAACATTGAACTGAACCTTCTATTTGTAAAATGAATGTGAATCAATAAACTGCAGAGCAGGTAGCAAGATAGCTCTCTCTTTTTCTCTTAACATTCATACTCTATTTTTGCAAACACAATTGAAACATGATTTATGTTTATACTTGTATAGTATAAAACATAGAAAGTTAGAATTTTTACATTCTCCAGCAATGCAATATTTTACGTAAATTTAGATTTGCTATAAAGTGGAATGCGTCATATGAAAAAACAAAAGCAATATACTAAATAAAATAAGGAATATCCATACACAGCATGAATTATGAATTGTATCCCTGCTCTGTGGGAATAACTAAGAAGTCTATATAGAGCCGTGCTGAACTTAAAATTGTATGCTTAAGCTAGATTAAAATTGCTAGACTATTAAGTGCCTATATATCTAATCTCTCTCAAAACTGCTAATATGTCATGTTTATTATTTTTTCTGGGAACTGTAGCTCCAGAAAACTAAGGCAAAAGGTAAAGTTCGTACTGTCCCGAGGTGTACATTATTGAATTTATGCTGAATAAATTATTTATGGTGTGAAATACAAAAAACTTTTCCAATATGAAGTCACACCGCAAATTTGCAAGCTGGAACGGGGTCAGAGGAGCTGCGCAATTCCGCGGAGGGGTGAATGTAGGCGAACCGGGTATCGAGCGGCCCCCTCGCAGGTCGCGGGGCGAAAATTCAGCGTGAAATCTGGAGTGAATACTTGAGGTTATTGGAAATAAAATATATTGGATTTAAAAGAAGAAATAAAATGCTACAGAATTTTTCTACTTTGTGACTATATTCGAGGTCCAGTTCTGACGTCACACCTCTCCACATGCAGTGGCAAGAGACATCATGTCCTGGCGAGACAAGTAATTAATTTTAATTTTCATCGCTTTGAAAACAGAAAACATTGCAAAGCTGTGTGCATGTGTGTATAAATATAGTTGAGAGATGTGGGGGCTGGATTGTATTAAAATATTAAAAATAAAACTTCAAAATAGTTAATAATAGTATATTATTTATTTATTTTAAATTATAATACATAATATATATATATATATATAACAAACATATTTATATATTTTTATAATGTAATTTTTCCCCCCTCTTAATTGCTAGAAAATATATTGCATGCAAGAATGTGACAACATTATATTTGATGTGGACATTTCAATTATAAGTTTGCGTAACTTATACTACTAAAATTAAAAATATATAGTTATGTTAATATAAAAACTGGCGTATCTGAAAATTAAATTTAACTACAAAAAATTAAAGATATAAACCTTGTTTTACTATAATATATATTATGTATAATATTATTTTTTTTGTCATGACTGCAGTTATTATAATAAAATTTATTCACATAAATAATACCAAACTGTAACTAAAAAATGAAAACCAATATAATTTCTATTAAACGAATAAATGAAATGAAATAAATTAATGTTACAATTAATATAAAAATTAATTACAGTTATAGATTATTACTGTTAAATGAATTATAGCGTTTAAAATATATAATTTCTATTATGAGTCTGATCTTTCTACTGGCTGGCGATGTTTCAAGTAGAGCGTCAGGTTTGCCAAGTCTCCTGATCAATGGTCCGGTCCATACGCGGCGGCGTGGGAGGGTGGGCGCAAAATTTGACGTCAAATTGAGGGCTTCTGGCAGCGAGGGCGCTCGATATTCACAGTGGTACGCCCACGTGTGTCGTAGAACGAGGCCGCAGCAGCCGCCATCCGGGCCCGGACCGTGCCCCACTTTTCAGCAGCTCCAGGAGACACTAAACTGGAGCATCGAGACAATATCACAGCAAATATCTAGTCAATGAAACGGCTCAATGTTTTAAAGGAGTTATCAAAGTTTGTCACTATATAACCACGTTTAGTGTTATTGAATTTCGCTGACACTAACCGGGGCTAGAGGAGAAGCTGGATAAATTCCAGGATAAATCTTTCGTGAATCGCTCCCACGGTTGTTAATGTTTTGTTTAATATATTTTAATTTTTCAATACACAAACGGATTTTGTGTTCATTATAACATATTTAACAAATAACATACTTAGTTATTGAAAAATGAAGAAAATATACATTTTTAAATAAAGATAACAGCTGGTCTATTATAGTCATCTTTCTTGACCGATTCAATTTCGATCACCCTTTCAGTATAAAAACTCTCACTATTTATTTCAATCTCCAACACAGTGCATTACTGTGTAGGTTACCGAGATCCGTAATAAAAAAAGAGAATGTTTATTATATGAATGCAAATTATAAACACGAATACATTTAATGATCGTGTATTAATTTTTTTCTCGTCATGGTATGTTCTGACTTAGTATATATGATACTGCCCTGGCATAGCATTGTTATGTTGCATGGCGTACTCTCTTTTTAATTCTTGGTCTTATATATATTATGATACTGTGTCCATAATTGAAAAGATCACGAAGTCTTCTAATCGCTCTGTTTTATTATCATTATTGATGAAATACTAGATAATTGCCCTTCCTTCTGGACAGTTATATAAGCTGAATATCCCAGCTTTTGTTTCTCTTCTCACTCAATAATATTTATTATATAATATCAAATTGTTATTATATATTTTAAATTGGCATCACTTTTAAATAAAAAAAAAACTTGAATCGTATAATTTAAATACAAGCAATTTGATCTTTGTTCATAAAATGGAGCTAATTAATATTTATCTATAAAAAAATACTTTTTTTAACTATAATTTACGACGCAGTACATTTTTAATGCCCATAGTTTTAAGTTAAGTGCTAAATTGGTGAGATAAGTGATATGCCATTCTGTTATTAATATATATTATGTATGATGCTATGATGGAGTGTTTATGCAACGATAAGAGCTAGGCTAATGCTGAGCCAGCTGCTTGCACTTGTGTTATCTCTGTGCATGTATAGCAGCCCCTGAGTCGAGGGCTCACCCACTTTGTGCCGCGACTGCAGACACGTCGGTCCCTTCTGTCAACTCTGAGGTAAGTCCGTGTCCGTACAAGCTAAGCACAGGAAAAATTAGAGTAATTAAAGTTTTTCTTTTTTTTTATATAAGAAAAATGATTAGTTTAGTTTATTAATTGGGTAAGAATTCCCTTCAAGTATATAAGCAAGAATTAGAAAAAAAGAAAGAATTGTTTAAAACTTAACTAGCCATATTCTCTTAATTTAAAAATGTAGAAGATCTCAGCATTTGCAGCAGCATTCGCATGCAGTTTCTAATGAATATTTTTATTATAATCAACCGTAAGTTTAAATAAGAAGGTATAAAAAAGAGTTTTTTAATTTTTTTAATTTAAATTTGTGTACATTTGGTAATTTGGTGCAATTTGGTGCGTTTATGGTTTTAAAAAAAGGTGAAGTATTTTAATTAATGCTATTTAATTTCTTATATGTTCCTACCAGCAACACTTTTATTCCGCCAAATTGTGCTCCGAAGATTTTTTTTTTTCACTTGATGATGATTTGTTTTTAAAATACAACAAAAACAACAAAAAGTATAATTTTTTAATTTATAGATAGTTAAAATATTAATCTCCCAACAACGTAGAAGTTCACTATGGCGAGCTCCGAAAGGTCTGCTATAGGCGTCAACCTGCCGCGAAAAAACGTTGATGCTAGACGTCATCTTTAATTGAATGATACTCACAAGGAGGCGATTCACGAAGGGAGTTAACAAGGTTTCTCACTAACCACTTTTAGTGTCATTGAATTAGGCTGACGTTAGTGAGAAACCCCGATAACTTTTTGGGTAACTTTTTCTTGAATCGCCCCCTCTCTTTGTGTCCAGGAGTAAGCAACAAGCAATATTTATATAACAAAAATAATATTCTGGAAGTAAAATGTATTATCTATCTAGAAGGAACAAAAGGTATCCGTTGCAATTCTGTCACCTATATTTTCTATATTCCTAAAAATATTTGTTAAAAATATCACAGCTATTTTTTTAATGGTCAAACGATTTAAAATTTTAAATCCTTGTAAGCAGTATCAGCCTGCGAGGTATGCAACTTCTTTAACATCCGCTGTTGAATGAGACGTCTCTAGTCTCTCCGTTGTCATTATGTCAATAAAAACGTTCATGACAATCTATAAATAGAACCATATATATTGTAACGTATATTGTCATTGTTTTATTTAAATTTTAAATGAAGCAATAAGATAATTATGTTTGATTATTGATTATATCCGCTCGTTACCGTTTGCTTTATTCTCTTTTATTTTGAACTTTTGTAAAATATTATGTTGTCTTCGTAAGTGTACTTGGATTTGACTTAAAATACAAAATGCTGGTTTTACTACGTGTTTTCCTGTAGTAAACACAAAAAGCAGCAAATAAAAACTGACCAAGATAAAAACTAATAAGGGGCATTCACAAAGTCTTAAGGCCACATTTAAGGCTCGATAATTTAAAGCTTGATTTTAGACGTGTTTTTTAGACCCAAAATCTCTGGTCTTAAATTATTGAGCCTTAAATGTGGCCTTAAGGCTTTGTGAATGCCCCTTAATAAGACTTACTTCAAATGACACATATTATGCTATTTTCCTGATTGCAGGCGCGTGTCAAAGTAATAATTTAAGTAATTATAGTTTAACATTTTGAAATAAAATTTTGATATCTTCATTTATTTATTTTATTTTCTAGAAAGAAAAGGACTAATATAATTATTTTGTTGTTATATTAAGTATAAAAGTTCAAAATTGTTCTATAATATCATATGGCTGCAACTGTCGTATACTTAAAAATGCTGCTACTTATCCTAATTCATTCAACGTGAGTAATTATTCTTCCTCCACACTGTATGCGGGGGAGTGTACTTTTGTTTTTTGCATGCGTGGCATCATCTGCTGGCATGCTGCTGGTTGCAGCGAGATCTATTGATTGTGCCCCGCTGCGAGCCCTCCAAGCGTTCCGGCAAAGTAACGGCGGTGAGCTGTGCGGGCCAACAGGATTGACTATAACAGAACTGAAATTGCTATACCAGTAATAAAAATAATGATAGACCCGTTGCAACTAGAAACAAATAAATAGAAAATTTCACATTAGGTCTGTTCGTAAGCCGTGCTCGGAGTAATACACCAGCTGCACCTGATACACCAATGGGGTAGGGAGTGCAGTGCAAATGACGTCATGGTTTTTGTTCGTAAACTTGCTTAGAGCACATCATGAAGCAGGATTTACGAACAGGTCTTATTGATTTATTGTCTTATTGACTTACGTTTTTAAAAAATCTTAAATCTTAGAAAAATCCTTAGTTTTCTAAGGAGACTAAAAAATAATGTATTAAAAGAATGGTTTAAAACTATCGGTATATACAATCGTAGATTTTCACAGGAAAGTAAAGCAAGTTGTCTTAAGGGCTGCTGACTGCTGTGAATATAAATTTAAGATTTTAGACCATTAATATATTGTGCTAAAGAAAAAGACGATTAATGCAACGCATGCAATTATTTAAATGCAATGCATGGTCCCATGGTTAGAAATTTGTATACAAAAATAGATATTTTTTATACTTCATAACATCAAATAAAGCACATGTTGTGTGTCTGTAAGCAGTATTATAACAGGAAAGTTTGTATCAGCAGCATTATTGTTTATTATAATATTCTAAAACTACAGCAAAATACAAACACAAAACCGCAATATTATAGGGACGTATTTTCACCTCCACTTGGTTCCCTGTTTGCACAATCTTATTTAATATTTATTATACATACGTAGTAAAATATTCTCTTATTAAATATTATACATAAAATTAATTTAACATTATATATTATTATCAAATTTTACACTGTATGCAGGCTTTGCTAAAACATTTATTTAACTTAACACGCATGTTTTATGGACATAAAATTTATAACAATAATTATACATAGCATTGGATGGTACTTTCAAATGTACTGAAAAATTAAATGTTTAAAATATTCATAACTGTGTAAAAATTTAGTAATTATCATCTGCTTAAAAATTTACACATTCAGTGTCTTTAAACGTTTCAAATTAATATTCATTTTGGAAGAGGTAAACTGCAAATTTCATTTATGAAAATGCAATATTTATAATATATTGTATACTTAATACTTCATCACTTTCAAAGTACAAAA
>OX463779.1:32932202-33082025 GCA_949825025.1 Siphlonurus alternatus
CATTTTCCAATAGATAAAAAAGTAACTGATCTATTATTCGTTTACTGTATACAGGACATCAAGATGTATTTGTTTCAATGCCTACGGGATCTGGCAAGTCCTTGTGCTACCAACTCCCAGCAGTCTTAAATGAAGGCAAAGTTACCATTGTATTTTCACCTTTGTTGGCTTTGATGAAGGTAAGGCAATTATCTTTCAGGTAGAATCGCTTATGAACTTTTGAATTGTGAGTTTGATACCTTTGCTGCTATATTTTAGGATCAAATAGATCATCTGCACGAGCTTAAGATCAATGCTGGTACAATAAACTCAAAATTGACAGCTGCAGAACGAGCTGCAATACTACAGGATCTGAAAAGTAAAAAGCCTTCAACGAGCTTGCTTTATGTAACACCAGAGCAAGCACATACTGAGACTTTCAAGGTACTGTAAATGTATATGCATATTTATATTATGCATATATGCCATCTGTATGGTATATGTACAGTATGCATACTGTAATTATACAGTATGTACAGAATGCATACTGCATGTGCATCAGATCTATTGTGACTTAATTTTAAAGGTGCTTTCACATAATCAAAATTTGCTACGGCGTCCTGTAGCTTTCACATACTCTCATTCATCTGTGGCTATTTTAGCAGAAAAATCATTTGAATACCATAGAAAAATCAATATGAGTTTGAGTTTTCTATGGAGTGCTGTAGAACACCGCTGAACACTGCAGCAAATCATGAGGTTCTATGGCGTATTGCCGCGTCATCATCAACATTTTCTGTGGCGTGTTGCAGTTGTTTCCGTAACAATTTTTAATTACGTTACCTTTATTTATGGACAAATTGTTCTAACATTAACTGATGGGTACATTTATCAGCAAAAAAACTTCAGCAGCTTTCAGTTTTATTAACTTTACATATTGAACTACTGTACCAAATAATATTCTTTTTTTAATAGGATATAACTACAAGACTTCACAAATCTGGAAAGCTTGCAAATTTAGTTGTTGATGAAGCACATTGTGTAAGCCAATGGGGTCATGACTTCAGACCAGATTACTTAAGACTCGGTAAACTGAAGAGTCTTTGTCCTGGTATTCAATGGATTGCCGTCACAGCAACAGCTAGTAAGACGGTGAGATCAATCCTCAAAGTTATGCATTGCAGTAGACTTAGTCCTTTCCATGCTTGCAGGTCACAGATGATATATTAAAGCAGTTAAAGCTGAGGGCACCGGTGGCTTGCTTCAAAGTGCCTTGTTTCCGTAGCAACCTCTTTTATGACGTTGTCTTCAGTGACACGATGGATGATCCCTGTGAGGACCTCAAGGAGTTCATTGAGGATAGCCTGGCAGAAGGAGATGATGAAACTGCTAGAAGAGTATGTTACATTACTTAAATTGTCTGCTGTGGAAGCATTGAAGGATTTTTTTTTTTTCCCTCCGTAAAAATGGTGTGAGGAAAGGTGTCTCCCCTCATCCTTTCTTTTTGACCAACTGCTCTAGCCATATTGTTAAGTTCTTCTAATTTTACAATATTACTGTATTAAAATAATTCTGAATTATTATCCGCAGAGTCAGAGAAGCTGCGGGATAGTTTACTGTCGCACGCGGGATCAGACTGAGGAGCTGGCGGAGGATCTGCGCCGAAAGGGAGTTGGTGCGATGGCTTACCATGCAGGTAGAGATACTGCCTCAAGCATGGGGGACCTCGGAAACTAGACAGGACTGAATGTTACAGGACTAAAGGATACGGAGAGAGGAAAAGTCCAAGAGGAATGGATGCAAGGAAAATATGCAGTAATTGTTGCAACAGTTAGCTTTGGAATGGGAGTTGATAAGAGCACAGTCAGGTGTGTATTTAACATTTGTATATGATTTACTGTTATATAAAATATATATAGCTATAGTATTTGTACGTGCTAGATCTAGTCATCATTATAACAAATAAATTAATACTGTACATAAAGTTATAATGATGACTAGATCTAGCATGTATAAATACTATAGCAGCTAATATAGCTATAGGTTGAATAACAGTTTTATATTTGCATATTTTAAACTATTTTTCATTGCAGAAATAAATAAGTTTTTTGGGTTCTTTCTTAGGTTTTTTAACCCCTTTTTAGGCTTCTGCTGTTTTTATGGTTGTATCCTCACTGAAATGTTAATAATAGCATTAAAAAAAAAAAAAAAAAAAAAAGAAAAAAAAAGAAAAAGAAAACTAAATTATGGTTTTTCAATATACCATATTTTATTTTTTACAGTACAGTAAAAAAATCGTATTAAAATTCGTTCATATTAAATTGTTGAATTAGCTTAAATGTTTGTGACTGCTCCAGGTTTGTTGCCCACTGGGGTCTTCCTCAGAGCGTGGCTGGTTATTACCAGGAATCTGGGCGGGCGGGACGAGATGGCAAGCCTTCTCGCTGCCGCATCTACTACTCTCGAAAAGAGAGAGAGTCGGTCACATATCTGCTAAAGCGATCCCTCGGCAAGGCCAAGTCTCAAGGCAAGAAGGACACAGCTGCAGCAGCAATGAAGACCTTCCAACGCATGCTGAGATACTGCGAGGAAGCAACGTAAGGCAAAATCACATTAAGGCATCCCAAGTAGTTCAACTTTGGATTTAAACAAGGATTTGAAACAGGAAAAAAAAAAATAATAATAAGATAACAAATTATTTTCTATAAAATAAAATTCCTAAAATTTTGTTCTGCAAGCTTCAAAATAAGTTGAAAGAGGTACCAGATTTTGTGGATTCCTTGAAGCTCATTTCTTGGAACATGTTAGTCGTTAAGACTCTAATAAAAGAATTCATAATGGTGTGCAGGTGCCGCCACGCAGTGTTTGCCGAGTACTTTGGTGACTCTCCGCCTCCCTGCACGGAGCAGTGTGACTGCTGTGTCAACCCCAAGGCGGTGGAGAACAAGGTGGCTCAGTTCTACGAAGCCGTTGCCAAGAGGACCTTCATTGCCCCTGCCTCCAAGGGCGGAGAGGACTCTGATCTCTATGGGGGAGGTCGTGAAGGACAGAAAAGGTTTGTCATATCTTATCAACTTTCAAAAAATATATTACTGGTATGTGAGGCTTTGTAAATTAATGGCGCTCCAACCATGTACAGTATTATTTATCTCATAAAAACAATTTGTTTAAAAAATGTATATGCAGTAATCTTGTTTAATATCAGTAAAAGTATTTAAGGTTATCACCTCAAACACTTCTGTGTATGTAATCATGCATCTACAGTCATCGCCTCGGAAAATTTTCCTTTGCAGCCTTGTTAATCACCATGCCCCGTCACAGGGCATGGTGATTAACAAGGCTGCAAGAGGTAAATTTTTCAAGGCGATGAGTAATAATAATAGGCGATAATAGTAATAGGCTATTGATAATTTTTTTTAATTACTTATTTACTTGGTATATTTTGTACATTATGTAAAAATAATAATATGATTTTATTTATTATCTACCCAAGCTTGCAAAGATAAAATTATAAACAAAGTAATTCATTTTTAAACAAATTGCTCGTAAAATTTCTAGAGAGACCGAAGAATATTACTCTGCAGCTGAGGAAATGGAGCGAGAAGCAAAGCGAGTCTCAAAGTCTTTGATTCAGCGCCAGTTTGCTATGAGGAAAGGCACTCAACACAGGATCGTAGATGAACAGAAAGCTGAGGCTATTGAACCTAGCTCATCTCGTGTTAAGGCAGCAGAGAGTACAGCCAGCAAAGTCAATGGCCTAACAGTAGCAGTGAGTATGATTTGCAATATTTGCTTCCAAGTAAATTAATCCTTGAAAAAAATGTAATTTTTTCAAATTCTTTTTAAAGGTGAGAGACACATACTATGGATTGATAGAAGACGTGCTGAAGGCAAACTGGTCCAGGTGCCACTTGATTGATCCTGCGGAGCAAGATTTGAGTGACTCACAGCTGTCAGCGACTGCCAGGTCTGCAGAGTACCAGGCATTCAGCAGCAACACTGTAGCTAGCCTTTACCGCAGAGCACTCATGAAATTGGTGGGTTAAATTTCCTTGATATTCTATGAACTCTAAAATGTGATGTTGATAGTGCATATAAAAATAAATAAGTTACTTGCCATCCTTTAGATATGGCAGCAAGTTACGCAACCTAAGATTTGGCGGACATTTTTTATGTTAGTGCGAGTGTTAAAAATGATTTAAACTTTTTTTGGCATTAATTTGCAGCTAAAGGGGGAAGTGATTTGATTGAAGAGATGAGCCACTGATTGTTTATGAACATGTCCGTTCTTCTACAGAACGTGATAATTGATAATTAATGTACACAGTAACTGATAATATTAAGCTACAGATATAAGGGTGGGTTCACTTTAAAAAAAAAAAAAAAAAAAAAACTGTGATGCATGTGTGACCAATTCTGTGGAGTTTGGGAGGTTATCTACCCATTACATCACTGTGTTATAGCTTGCATTGCTTGTCTGTACTTCAATACATTATGTGTACTTACAATAGGATAATAGGTATTTATGGCCTCAACAAGACTTCTGCTTATAGCTTGAGCTGAGCTCTGATAATCCACATTATCAGATGAGTAAATAAATTCTCTTCTCTATTTAGAAGAGCAAAGTTGTATACCTGCTTATCATATATTATATTGCAATGTTGCTACCACTGATATGCTGTTTAAAATTGTTAAAATTGTTAAATAGCGGTGGGTGAAATATCCAGCCTGTTGTTCAACTTTATTGCCACAGTAAATAATTAAGAAATTAAAATGCATTCCCGCCCAAGGTAGCATGCATTTAGTGTCTCATTATTTACCAGTGCGATAAAGGCAAGCATTACGGGCTGTCTACCACATCAACCGCTACTGAATATAATAATTAGTTAAATACAGAACTCTCTAATTTTCTGATGTTTTAAAGTTTAAAATCCTTTTTATGACCTTTAAAAACAAAATCTTATTACTTTTTCAGATTAGTGAAGTTAAGAAAAACACAGAGATGTGCACCATGGACCCAAGATTAAGAAACTGGAAAGCAGATGAGAAAACTGATTCTCCGAAGCAAGCTGCAACACCTCCCCCTACCTCCTCCCACCCACCAGTGATAATAAAAACTGCATCACAACTTCTGGCTGAACAATTAGAAAGTAAAAAATTATCTCAACAAGAATCAAAAAGTGAATCTTCAAATTCAAAAGAATGTTCTATCAATAAAGTTCCTAAAAAAAGCATATTTGCTAAGAAAGATCCTCTCCAACAACTAAGCATCAAGAGCTTTTTCACGTCTCAATCAAGTAATGGAGAGATTTCTGAAGATATTCAAGATGGTTTCTCTGAAACTGATGCAGTAAAAACTGAAAATGAAACTGAACCAAGGAAGACCAACACTTATCAAACTGAGATGGTAAGCAAGACTACCAGCACCAGTAAAGTAGAACATGAATTTAAGAAGCCTTCTATACCATTACATCATAAATATAATCATACTTCTAAACCCATTAAATCACACAATCCTGACAAGACTTTATCAAACTCAATAGAAAAAATCTCAAGTCACAAAAGTCCCTCATTTCAACTAGCATCCAGTTTACCCCATTCCATAAAATCAAGAGACAAGAAAGTAAATGAAGAGAAAAGACGTTCTCATTCTCATGATAAATTAAGTATGAAAACTGATGGTAGCAGTCAACATGGCAAGTCAAAACCTTCACACAGTCCTGAGAAAAAGAGACCTCGATTGTCGTCTCAGTCTTCTCACAAGGAGGAGTCAAAAGGCAAGGTTTCAACCAAGGATGAGAAGGTACTTAACAAAGAGATAAAAGCCAAAGTTGCTAACAAAGTGGTTGCATTTCTTATGCCACATTACAAGGAAGGAAAAATTACAACCAGACCACTCTTCAAAATCATTGCAAAGCACCTTTCAGATACAATGATGAATGTTAAAACAAATAATAATGGTACAGTATATTTTTATTCAGTCTTAATTATTTTCATCCAGTTAATATATTATTATCTAACATGTATTTTTTCCCCCAGACGACTCATCTATAAAGACATACGTGGATAATTTCATGTCAAAAAGAGCAAAGTTTTCATCTGAATCTGACATTTTTTCCTGATGATCATGAAAACTCATGTTTCAAGTCTTGTACGTAATTTGGAACACATAATATATCACATAGTGCAGTTAATAATAGGCTATATATGGTCCGTTACCTGGTTGTGATGGTTTTGTTGAATGGTTGCTGATGGGTCCGTAACCTGGTTGTGATGGTTGCCAACGACGGCCAATTGAAACTCGCGCGCTTCCAAAGTGTAGAGTAGAGGGGTGTACTTCCGATTGCGAGTGGTTGGGAAAAATTCTCCTAACTCATCATCACAGCCAAGTGACGTTTTGAAGGAAACTTCAAAAGCAATGTTGGTTGTTTCGTGTTTGTTGCATGCCAACCAATTTTTTTGGTTGTTGGTCGGTCCGTATCTTCAAAAATTCACAATTAACCATCACAATCAGGTAACAATCCATTATATCCATTATGTTCTGTGAATATTATATAGTATTTTTTTTAAATTTGAATTTAAAGTTTTTCAACATGTAAATATTCAAAGATTAATTAAATAATTGTTAAACTTGCTAAAACGTGCCTAACTTTATTTTGTTTTGGGGATAGTTGTTAGCTTTTTACAAAAGAAAAATGAAAATTTTATTTTCTAAAAATAGTTTAACCTGTCCTCAGCCCGGCCTCAATCTAAATTGAGAAATAAAAACAAAAAAAAATCCATGATCTCAATAGCTTATTAAATTACCGCAAAAAAATAGACAATTAAATTTGGTGTTTCGGAAGAATTAAGGGTAAGATAACACGAAACATCATCGATTGGTGTAGTACGTCCCATTTGATTATAACATGTAAACCTTAGCAATTAACCTCATAAAATTATTCTGAATTTTTTTTTAGAGACAGTCCTTATATATATTATAGCACCAAAAATATGTGGAAAAAATTTCAAAACAATCTATAAACGATCCAATCTTTTAAAATTATAGGTCTCCATGGCAAAGCCCTATACTGAAAATTTAAAAAATTAATTTAAAACAATGGGGAATTCCCCTACATTTATTTTAATTTTTTTTCAGATGCTCTATGCCTTGAAACTAAATGTCCTAAAACAAAAAAGTTTCAATTTTCAAAATTGGAGGCATGGGAAATTTTTAAAAATCTTCCTCCTTTTGAATTTAGCGCCAAAACGTGACGTAGAAACTGCCTAGCAGGCGAAATTTTCCTGCAATAAATTTATATTTTCGATTATCACTCTTAAAATAAACTGATATTGAAGACAAAACTATTGATACTAGGGTAGAAAAACCCGCTGATTTCGATTGTGTTACTAAAATTTATAGCCAATCACTCCTTGACGCTCAAATCATGATATCAGGCAGTTGTTGTGTGTTAACTAGGGAGTTTCTACGTCACAATTTTCAGTTTTGCGCGCGGGTTGCATACTTTGCCCCTATTCTAATAATCCCTTCAGACTCCCCAAATTTGAGTTAAAAAAGTTAAACTTATTGTTAATATGTACCCTATCATAATATAGTAGTTAAATTAAAATTTGAGTTGTAAGAGAATTCCCCATTAATTGGATCGTCAGATTGTTTTGATTTTTTTTCTACATTTTTTTAGTGCTAGTAAGAACTTTTTTTTAAAAAAAATCAGAATTATTATGAGGTTGCTAAGGTCAAATCAAATGGGACTACAACAATCGATGTTTCGTGTTATCTTATACCCTTCAACATGCGTTAAGTTAGCCAATATATCCTTATAATATAGTACAGAAAATAGCTATTAATTTACTCAAACTTTATGTGAACTATTATATATATTAATTATATATGTTACCAATCAAAAAATCCCTACATGATAATCTATGATGAATTCTGTAATGGATTTTCAAATAAAATAATTTTTTTAAGTTTCCGTTTAATTAAAAAAATCTTTCAATTTTTGTGGGTTAATTCCCATTTCTTTTGAAAGGATTTTCAAAATTCTGCTGAGTTAAAAAATTATTTTATTCGAAAATACACATATTATATACAGATTAGAATTCATCATAGATTATGTGTATAGCTAGGTGCATATGTTTTTTAATTGGTGCCATGATATATATATTATTATAGTTCACACGAATTAAGTTTAAGTTAAATTATCCGGCGCATATCCAGAATCAAATTTTGGGTGGGGCTGGATCTATAAAAGGCCATGCAATGTTAAGGGTAAAAAGCCTATAGATAACACGAACAATCAATTGTTGTAGTCCCATATATTTGGTTAACATATATGTAAACCTTAGCAACCTTATAATGATTCATCTGAATTTTTTTTTGAGACTCAGTTCTTGCCTGGTATTAAAAAGATATGGAGAAAATTTCAAAACAATAATATATCTGACGATCCAATTTTTTTAAATGAATTTTTTAAATTTTCAGTATAGGAGCTTTCCCATGGAGACCTAAACTAAAAAATTAATTTAAGGGTAAGGTAACGCCACCAATGTTAAAAAAAGTCCCTCACACAAAAATTCTGAAAAAAAATTAAAATGTTCTCCTCATCTACATCCCCTATCAGTATATTTTAATATTTTAACTATAGTTAAAATATCAGGTATACAAATATATACGATCTAGTTTTTGAGTTATGAATTTTTAAAGTTGACTAATTTAACATGGGAATTCCATTTCTCCATGTTAAGGTAGAGATAACGCCGAACAGCTGTTCGACGTAATGTCCTTTGATTAACATGTAAACCTTAGCAAATTGACAAAAATTCTGAAATTTTTTTTAAAGGCAGATTTTAGTGCCTAAAAGCCATAGAAAAAATTTCAAAACGATTTAACGAGCCGATTTTTTTTAATTAATTTTTTTAATTTTCAGCATAGGGCTTTCCCATGGAGAGCCAAACTAAAAAATTAATTTAAAAAAATCGGCTCGTTAAATGTTTTTGAAACTTTTGCTATGGCTTTTAGGCACTAATATCTGCCTCTCAAAAAAATTTAAGAATTTTTGTCAATTTGCTAAGGTTTACATGTTAATCAAAGGGGATTACGTCGAACAGCTGTTCGACGTTATCTCTACCTTAAATTAGCCAACTTTAAAAATTCATAACTCAAAAACTAGATCGTATTTGTATGATACCTGATATTTTACCTACTGGCACGTGCTGTATGTACGTACGGCGGCACAATTGATCACGGTGCTGCCATCTCTCGGAATATTTCCGAAGGAAGTGATCACCCCTGTAAGTTCAAATACTGCAGGCCTCACAGATCTGGTAGTCGAGCCCAGAAGAGTGCAGGAAAGGGTTCTGGGAGCCTGGTAAGCCCCAGCTCGGTTGCAAGATAACTCTTACACACAAGGTTAAATACCTGGCCACACTCGAAAGGGTAAAATGGCGTCAAGGTCAAGGATATTAATGATTATTGTCACCGGAAGTTCCGCCATCTGTTTTTCATACGCAATACATATGAGTGACAATAAAAGAAGCAGTATTAGGAGAGCAATGATAAGTACAATTAAAAATGTTTATATTTAATTAAATGAATAACTTAAGGGTAAGGTAACGCCACCAATGTTAAAAAAAATCCCTCTCACAAAAATTCTGAAAAAAATTTAAAATGTTCTCCTCTATAATACACCCTGAATTTTTTTCAGAATTTTTGTGTGAGGGATTTTTTTTAACATTGGTGGCGTTACCTTACCCTTAAAAAAATTGGATCGTCTGATTGTTTTGAAATTTTTTCCACTTTTTTTGGTGCCAAGAACTGTCTCTCAAAAAAAATTCAGTATTATTATGAGGTTGCTAAGGTTTACATGTTAATCAAATGGGACTACAACAATCGATTGTTCGTGTTACCTTATATATATACCCTTAAAAAAATTACACATAAAAATTATGAAAACATTGTAAATGTTCTCTCCTTATTTACTCCCTTATCATGCATTATTAGCTAAATAAAATATCATATATAAATTCATAAACTTAAAAACCAGCTCGAATTTGTATACATGCAGGCCTGATATTTTAGCTACTGATTGCATGGGGGATGTAGAGAACATTTTATTTTTTTTAATTAACATCAGGTGTGTTTTACCTTACCCCTAAGTTGCTGTCATGGATAAATTATAGGTCTATTTCCTAGCTCCTTGGTTGCTGTATATTGTATAAACTTCAGCATTGTAATTGCGATAATAGTAAAATTTATGACACCATGGGAAAAATATAGGTATTTTTTCTTCATGTATATATTATGACCATGTATAATTATATAATTTATGCCTCATGTATTGTACATATACATGGGGTGTAATTTAATTAAGAAAATTGATACTTAAATTAGAAATTTATAGCATTTACTTTATAATGTTCCTTATATATTTATTTACTTTAAGGGTAAGGTAACGCCACCATCAATGTTAAAAAAAATCCCTGTCACAAAAATTCTGAAAAAAATTTAAAATGTTCTCCTATCAGTAGCTAAAATATCAGGTGCACAAATACGATCTAGTTTTTGAGTTTTGAATTTTTAAAGCTGACCAATTTAACATGGGAGTTTCATTTCTCCATGTTAAAGTAGTCAACTTTAAAAATTTATAACTCAAAAACTAGATCGTATTTGTATACCTGATATTTTAGGTACTGATAGGGGGTATAGAGGAGAACATTTTAAATTTTTTTCAGAATTTTTGTGAGAGGGATTTTTTTTAACATTGGTGGCGTTACCTTACCCTTAAATATTCTTTCTTCTTCTTCTTTTTTTTTTTTTGCAATCTGAAATTAATTTTTAGGTGACGAAATTTGAAGAAAAACAAAACACTCAATTTTTTCCTTTATCTTATGGAGCTTCTTTTATTATTCATTGCGCACATTCATTTATTTACTTACAATTTTACAATGCATAATAGAAATGTGGCCTTTAGTATCATGTTTCAAAGAGGCATGCAATACACATAATTACAGACTATGGAATTTTCATTATACCTATGATGATGAATGTAATGATATTAAAATACAGATATTATTTATTTTATACTATCAAGTCTCAGACTTGTTTGAGATTAAAAACAGTTTACCTGAATAAGAGAGAATGGTAGTAATCTAGCTACCATAAAAAAATTCTGCAACTTGTCAGTTAAATAAAAACTTTTTTTTTTTTTTCTTTTTAGAACACAGAATTGCCTCTATTTTAAAACATTTGCTTTTCATAGGAACAATAAAACTCAATAATTAAGTAAGTCAAAATTCATGACAAAAAAAATATAAAAAAAATGTTTTACACAGGCTCTAAATACAAAATAAAATGAAGCATTAAAAAAAAATCAAATGAGGACAGAAAAATGCACTTGCATATAAACACAATATTATGCAACACTCACACACTTTGTTCAGACATACCATTCAAACGAAAAGCGCTTTTTGTCTTTAATCATCTAACCTGATGCGCTTGTTTTGACCTTGGCTTCCAAAGCTGCTGTTTCCCCTGTCTCCCCCACGCCAGCTACCTCCTCCACGGCCACCCTCTCCTCCCCTGAATCCTCCACGGCCACCCCTGCCGCCGCCTCCACGGTCTCCTCCCCTGAATCCTCCTCTGCCTCTGAAACCTCCACGGTCACCACCTCTGAATCCGCCTCGGTCCCCTCCCCTGCCCCTGAAACCTCCACGGCCACCACCTCCTCTACGGTCATCGTCACGTCCGCCCCTCCAGCCACCGCCTCCTCCTCTGCCGCCAAATCCTCCACCCCCACGTCCACCGCCGCGGCCACCACTGTCACGTGCCCTGGCAGGCTCTACCAACAGTGTGCCGCCCATCAGCTCGGAGCCACTCTTGGCCATCGCATCCTGCAACAAACCACACATCAACCAATGCAGCTTGTGACGAAAGACACAACATAGTGTGAAAAATATTTAATTTTTGGGAACCATACAATAATTCACATAACTTAAAATAATTAATAGTAATTTATGTTAATTTATTATTTATCATTATAAAATTATTATTATTATTTATAAGATTTATTATTTATTTACTATTATGTTAATTTAATTAACAAAATTAACATAATAGCCAGAAAAAAATAACTTAACACCCAAAGAGAGAGAGAGAGAGAGAGAGAGAGAGAGAGAAAAGAAAAGACTCGTAATTTTCAAGCCTAAGAACTTTTAATTTTTTTTTTAAACATGTGATTTAAATAGCAGGTCGTTTTGGTTTTGACCCTTCTTCTCTTCCCCCCCCCCTCCCGGTATAGGGTGTGACCAAAAAGTACCTTGGTAATGCTAGGGTTAATGGCTGTTCAACAATAATTAACTTTTTCCTCGGTGAGAACCACTTACGTCGTATGATGTCTTGTCTGTGAACTCGAGAATGACAAGGCCCCTGGCGTTGTTAGACATGCCAGGCTGGAAGAGCGCATGGCAATCTTTCACCTTGTCCTCCGAGACGCCCAAGTGACTCAACACCTCCTCTTGGCTTGGCCTGCACACAAACAACCATAGTGTCAGCTCTAAACATACTATACTACATATTATTTTCTCTTACATCCCGATTACTAGGGCAGTGTCATTTAAAATGAATTCTTGACAGTGCAGAGAGACTTACCTAAAGTAAAAGTAAAGACTGATATGGGGGGCTTAAAATAACACAAATTACAACAATCCTAAAATTAAGACAGCCTTAGTGTATTCTTCACTGTTGCGCTAAGACAGTCTTAGGCTAAGTTTAAGTTAAGTGGTGTTATTTGAAGACCCCCCCTGCAGAATTTAATGACATGCAAAACACACTAAAAATATCAGCCTCTAATCTTGTTTAAAGTTATCGCAGAGAACCTATTTGTACTGAATAAAGATATTTGTTATTTCGGATTGCTTTTAAAGTGTGATTAATTTAGATTTTAGAAAATATAAAAACCTGGCAATGCAAGTGATAAAATCTTTCAATTGAGGAACTGTAGTGTGTTAGTGTGGGAAATGAGTTCCCACAGTGATGTACTCACAGGTTCTGTGTGACGCCAACAAAGACACGGTAGCTTGGTGTGTTGGAGATGGAGATACCCCGAGAACCACCCTCCTCTGCATCCATGTCCTCCTCTTCTTCATCTTCCTCATCATCATCCTTAGCAGGTCGCTTGGTGGCTGCTGGCTTAGATTGCTTGGTGGGTGTGGGAGTGCTGTTGTCGTCAGATTCGTCAGAGTCATCATCAGACTCTTCTTCCCTGTAGACAAACAACAGGATGCTCGTACCATTTTCTTGTTGGAAAAGGACATGGGTGGTAAACATGGAAAGAATATTACTGTGATTAAATAATATGGGGAATTATCATTATACGAGATAGGAAGTTGAAATAAACTCAAATTGCTAACTTTTCCTCATTTTATGTTCCGTTCTTTCCTAAAAAATTCCTATAAACGGGAGACAGAAATACTATTATTATAAAGAAAAGAAAACCATTGCGGTTGGATACATTAGTTTAAGGAAAAAGATAGGAGGAATAAACCAACAAGCCTTACCATGATGAGATGTCCGCAGAAGGTGAATTTTGTTGGCACAGATGACACAAATATTTACAAATACATTATTGAGACGTTTCGACTAACATTTAATGATGTGGTCTTTTTCAATCAATCATCAATCAATTATTCTTCTTCTGTGATTGATAAAGACCACATCGTTAAATGTTGGTCGAAACGTCTCAATAATGTACATATTGTATTTGTAAATATTTGTGTCATCTGTGCCAGCAAGATTCACCTTCTGCAAACATTTTATCGTGGTAAGGCTTGTTAGTTTATTCCTATCTCTTTCCTTAAATTAATAGAAACAGAAATACTACTAATACGTACTAGTATGTTGTTTACCATTTATGCCTTACTTTGCACTATATGGCAGGTATACTAAAATTAACCTTGTATACATGATAAAAGAAATTACATGGAAGAAGTTTCAAAACATTGAAGTACACTAATTTTAAGGGCTATATTTTAACATGGCCGGATTGTACGAATGGTTAAAAGAATAATATACATACTCCTCAGCAGCCTTCTTAGCAGGGACTGGCTTGGTGGGGGTGGCCGCTGGTTTCTTGACCTCTTCCTCCTCATCTGAGTCGTCGTCTTCACTAGATTCCTCTTCTGCTGCTGCCCCCTTGGCTCCCTGAGCTACCTCCTCTCCTTCATCACTACTCTCTTCCTCGTCTTCATCCTCATCGTCAGACGATCCAGAGTCTTTGGCCGCAACTACACCTTTACCATTTTTGTTGCTGTTTTTGGCTTTCTTCCCGCCTTGTTTTTTGTCAACAGCAAGAAGCCTTGCAGGAGTTAATGAATTTTCTGTATTTCCATTTCCCTGACCAGATTTTCGTTTCTTGTATCCTGCTGCTCCTGCTGGTGAGTTAGCACTTACTTTTCCTCCTTTGACCATCTTTCAGCAAGGTATCTGAAACAAAACAAAAATAATTTATTACACTGTATACATTATATAGCACCAGAGGGAGGGGGAACCTCCAATACAAAGGTTCTTCTCTTGGAAAATGTTTCCCAATTCAATATTATTGATTTTTTTTTTTTTTTTTTTACTTTGTTGTGAAATTTGAACATCTGCAAAAACTAAATCTTCGGCTTTACCACAAGAACAGTTTTATGGGAGGCATACAAACATGCATTGTTGGCAAGTTACATACAGTACGTATTTCAGGTGAACAACAGAAACAGATAACAAAGTCTTGCCACATTACTAAACCATATACCTGGCCACTAACTCTTTGAATACCGGTAACTCAGTTTATTTTTTATTTTTTTATTTTTTATGATTCATCTTCTGCTGTTCTACAGTTGCACAAAGTTTCTCCCCCATGTCCGCTGTGTATTTTCTAGCGAGTGTACCATCAAACGCACTAGAAATTGCAGCGTTACTCACAGGAGGGCAGTGATCTTTAAGAGAATATTGCTTATGGCCTCTTGAAGGTATACCAAAGAGAATACTTTTTTTTTTCAGCAGTAAAGAATTATTCTGATATCCCTGTGCCCCAATATTTTTGTATGATGCCTAGTTATTTTACAATTAATTAATTAGTTTAAAGGGCGAGTTTAAAAACCGTTGGTTGATTCATGATTCAAAAGTTGGTGTGCGCCCGCAGCGGCCGGTTATACAACAAGAAGGGGGCGGGAGGAGGTTCCCCCGATTCGCGAGAGATTCTCGTTGTATCAGCGGCTGCACCGACTTGAATCAACCAACAGTTTTTAAACTCACTTTTCAAACTATAATAATTAATTGTAAAATAACTAGGCATCGTATGAAAATATTGAGCCACCCGAAGGATATCAGAATAATGCTTAGCTGCCCAAATACAGTATTTTAAAAAAAGTATTCGGGATTCACTTTGGTATGTACACCTTCAACATTTTCAGTTACTGTATGCATAATATATTATGCATTATATATAAATAAGATGATTTGCATCATACTGCATGCATGATGATACTAAGACAGACAATATGCATATATGCATAGTAAAGGAGCCATGATATATGATATAAATTACAATATGTTTGCATTTTATGGGTTACAAACAATATACTACATATTCATAAGGTAATAATGCACATGCATATCGTATGCATATCATATAATACATGCATACACAATCAATTTACAGCTTTACACAGAATATCCTGTGTGCAGTCAGTATGTATACATATTATGCATACAGTATGCATACCATACATCAATGCATGCATAAATAGAGTGAAAAGCTAAGCTGAAACCAGCATGGTTAAGAAGTTTCAGCAGGCGCGCCTTGCCTCTTGCTACTCTTGCACACAGGGAAATGCACAGTATATTTATGCATATGATATCACCTTCGATCAAATATGTTTGGTTTGCCCTCTAGCCTGCCTTGCAAAATAAATAAAAAAATCACTAGTCTGTGGTATTAACAAACAATAAAATTACAAAGGCATAATTTTTGTAGCTTAATTTGCATTGGTGGCATGATAATAGTAAAAATTGTTGCATGAGACTTGGTGGGAATTAAAACAAGCATGGCAGGCCTGCAGAACCCCCACTGAGAGTTTGGATCAAACTTTATACAAGATCACCGATACAATTAGAGCCTGCATTTGGATGCATTCTCTACTAAAAGAACGGCACACATTTTCTTTTTTAATTAAATGAACCATACATTCTAAATTACGAATAGTGTTGGTAGTAGCTTACCCAGAAAATATGACACACGTGCTTCGAGAACTCAACACCTCGTGGACGATTGAAATGGAAATGATTGAAATGAATCAAATGAATGTAACAAACCGGAATTGGAATTTGGAACAGGCAACGGAAATGACTGAAATGAGACAACGCGTCCTTCATCACACATCACATTCACATTTCGAAGCGCAGACGCCGCAGACTAGCACAACAGCGCCAACGCAGCGCTCTCAACTCTCAAGTTCGTACAGAGTGGAAATTTTTTCAACTAAAAAGAGTTTATGCTTAGCTTTGTTAGTATGTAGCACTATGCACACATGGAAATGGAATGGATAGAAAAATGATTATCAACGCATTGGCAGCGATGATTAACGACAATTTACGAGCATTGACGATTACAAAGCCAATGAAAAGATAGCGAAATTTTGCTTAAAAAAGGCGTGTAAAAATTTAAAATATATATTATAAAAGTAAAAAAGACCATGCCATGGTCTCTGCAAGAGGTGGCTGCATGGATAGTACTATCCAGCCACCTTGGGTCTCTGCATGCAGAAACACAATATTTATATAAATATAGGCGGGTCTCGATCGATTTGGTCGTCAACATTGCCTGAACTAGCACTAAATAATCTCCGGTCGAAGACTTGATGAACGACGATGATCCCGGGTCCGATGATGTTCAATCTCGTTCTGATTGCATGATTATTATATTATTTTGTACCAAAAAAAAAAAAAATTGATTATGCGGTTTCAGATTTTATATAGGAATTATTATAGTATTAACACACACTATTACGAAACAGATCAATGAAGGCTGTAATATAAAAACAATTTTTATATTTATTATTATTATTATTATTTTTTTTTGCTTGTATAAAATAATTGATATATTATAATTGTATAAATTTGTACTATAACATATATTCATTTTTATTTAATTTCAATTATTGTGAGATTAATTATTTTAATGGGGCGCACTATAATATATATTATATAATTATATTATTAATTAAATTGTAAAAATTTTAGAATATATATATTATATTTTTTTCAGTCTTTTAATTACGGAGCCGCTCGGTATAGTTTTTTTTTTTTGCATATATAATATGTATATATGTATATATATATGTACCATGTTGTTTATATATATATATATAATATATAAACAACATGGTTTATTTGTTATTTGTAAAACATATATGTTCTACACCGCGCCTACACGATAAAATTTGCAAGTCAAATAGATTAAATTTATAATTAATTATATTATTTCATAATAGTTCATGCGAAAATATTATATTGTAAAGTAAAAAGGTCTATATATATATTACGCGCAGTATAAAATTAGCATAAATATAACATGGCAAAATCACTAAAGATATAAAGAAAGAAAACGGCAATACATCATAATATAATTATATTTTATTCATTTTATACAATTTTTTTAACTAAATATTATAATTATGATTATTTTTTATGTTAATAATAAAATATTTTATAAATTTAGATTTACATGAACTATACGTACAGTACTAGCTGACTGAAAAACATCCTATAATTTTAAATTAAAATAAAAATGTTTATTATATCAAAAAGTTTTAAATTTAAATTATTGCATTTTCTTTCATAAATTTATAGAGGACAGGAGGACACTGTAATTTCAAATTTGATTAAAAAATGAAGCAATAACGTGAGATAAAATTAAGATTCAAGAGATTTTCTTTGTCATGTGATATAATTATTAATTATAATGATTATATAAAATATATATATTACTATAATGTAATTAGGGAATCAATATTGAAACCTTATTTTGGCAAGAAGTGTAAAGTATTCAATAATGAAAAAAATATATAAAAAATCATGTAATAAAATTAAATTCAATGCAAAGTAAGCGCTCGAATCTGTGCTATAATATCAAATAAAGTAGACAGGGTTATACATACACAATATATGCATCCACTCTTGCTTGGTGCTTGCAGCTATTGTGGGCATTCCACCACGGTGGCTCACTTTCTTAATTGCAGCTGACTCTCTCAGTCTGACCTCCCTGAACCAGAGATTTTACATTGTAGAGATATAGAACGCTTATGGACAAAATTCTGTTCAAACATCGCAGATCTTTTAGGAAATGCGAGTACGAAAAAATGTGTTATTCCAAAGTTTCAACGCACGGGCGTTCAGATGGCGTTGCAGCTGCAAGTTATAAGCATTTGGGGGTGTGCCGATCGCCATCTGGACGCCCAAATAATAAGTTCTCATTTTTACTTCATCTAGAGCTTTTCTTTGGTTTATATGTTAAATGCTAGGAAAAATATTTAACACAGACATTCGACCTCTTTACAATGTAAACTCTTAGCCTGAACCTACCAACAATCTGAGCCTCCACCAGCCCAGAATCCAGCAAGTTCCACTCCCTCACTGTTCTTATCAAAAATGAATATTTGCGCTTATCACTTTTGCTACCTTCATGCTCCAACTTTCAATCACGGTCCCTCCTCTCCTACCTTTGTAACGCCCTTTCTCAGTACGGTTATTAAGCTCCTCCCAACCCTTTTGGTTCCTATATAGTTATTTTAACCTTTTGTTACAAGTCCACTTTGCTTCCTCCTCTATTCTAGTGCCTCCCAGAGGTTATCCCAATAAACAAAAAAACAAATATTATTAAGTACTGCATTATTTTATAAGGTAAGGAATGAGCAACAATTTTCTTAGCACTGAGTTTGACAAGGCCAAAATTCCTCTCCGGAAAGCACAATCGGAGAGATGGAGTATTATATAACACAGAAAATGCAAGTCATACTTAATACTTATTAAATAATATACAAGACAATTTTATTAAAACAATATATCATGTGTCTCAGATAAATTTAAAATAAAAATTTTTAGTGTAATTTGAAAGTGTATAGTTTTGTGATAAAAAATATTTTTTTTTTTTTTGTTTCAGAGAGTGGACATGACCATTGCGTATAAAAGAGCGTATATATTATAAATATTATAATCAGAGCGGTTGACTAAATTTTATAAAATTTGAAATTCTAAAGTAAGGAAATCTAATTTTCATGTCAATTACGTGAGATTAAAATTGGATTTTATGTACCATTTGCACCAGCGGGCAAACTTTAAATTTGTTGAAGTTTTTACTGGACAATAATTTGTAAGGATTAAAAAAATAATAATAATGAGATCCTTTAAAGTAAAGTGCGCGCTAGAAAAAAAAGTTGAGTTAGTATTTTCTAAAAATAGTTCAAGTAGTCCTCCATATCAAACCAAAATTCAAAAAATTCTATCTCAAATAGGTTTGCCAGAAAAAAATTCCAAAGTCAGAGTGAACGCGTCGCTTAACATGGGGCCTTACCTGACAAAAACCCTCGAATATCTCAAAAAAATACACCGTTAGGTGGTATGAAAAAAATATAGTGATGTTCTATGACCCAAGCTTTAACCAAAAACCGATTAAAAAAAAAAATCTCTCGAATCCATTTTTCCGTAAAAAAATAATAAAAAATCTTATGGGAATTAACATGGTAGATTTTCTTGATTTTTTTACGGAAAAATGGATTCGAGAGAAATTTTTTTTAATCGGTTTTTGGTTAAAGCTTGGGTCATAGAACATCACTATATTTTTTTCATACCACCTAACGGTGTATTTTTTCGAGATATTCGAGGGTTTTTGTCAGGTAAGGCCCCATGTTAAGCGACGCGTTCACTCTGACTTTGGAATTTTTTTCTGGCAAACCTATTTGAGATAGAATTTTTTGAATTTTGGTTTGATATGGAGGACTACTTGAACTATTTTTAGAAAATACTAACTCAACTTTTTTTTCTAGCGCGCACTTTACTTTAATTACTATTCTTTATCGCAATGAAAATTTGTTATAATTTTTTTATCTACTGACCTTGAGCATATAAGAGCTTTTTGCAACTTATTTTTTTGTTCTTAATTTTGTACCGTAAAAAATGTTACAAAATATCAAATTACATAAATTATATAATTTTCAATGCAGCAATACTGCGAGAACATATTTTTATTTTTCCTTCATCTCTGCATTTGATGTGTATTGCAAAGATTAAAGTTTTAAAATATATTATAAGTACAGTATATAGACTATATAGTCATGATTTCAAAATTCTGCTTTGCTTTAAAAATGAAACATGTACTGTAATATAATATTATATGTTGTTTTCTATAATAAAACAAAATGCCTCTTTCTATAGTAATGAAAGGTTATATAGTCACTTATTTGAACTTTTATATGTGATATGTTATTTCAGTTATATCATCTTTCTACAGTATATTATATATGCAAGCAAAGTCGATCAATCAGTCAAATGATCAATCAATTAATGTTGCATCTAGATAGAATTTGATCTTTTGATTTAGATATAATATATAGTAATAGCATGTGTTGAGAAGTAGAGGAAGCCAGCAATGATCTCTTAATAGAGTTAATAGTGTTAATAGCATGGCAGCAGGTCATAATAAAATGAAAATGTATGTTCATCATGGTACGGGAAAATACAGAAAAGTTGAAAGCGTTTCAAAGCTAAATCAACAAGTCAACATGCATTGTATTCAACTTTGCCTTCATTTACCTGCTTGATAAAAGTGAAAACTGTATACTGCCTATACTTCCTTGCTTAATTGCTACTGATATATAGGCATATTTCATGATTTCAAGTCTAGATATTAATTGTGTACAACATCCATATCTCCTGTAATGATTATACATAATTAAGGAGGAGGGGATACAGATGTCTCTAACAGCCTCGGGGACAAGAACTATATACTGGGAGGACGGCCTAACTTTAACGCGCGGACATTTCCTCAACCCAGTGACGTCACGACCTTGACTTTTCTAGCGCAGCCGAGCCGGCCAAGCGCGCGTTATTGTTAGAGTTTCCGAACTCTACCGAGCATCGAGGTTTCTCAATTCGACGTTCTAGGCCGTCCTCCAGTATATAGTCGTTGCCTCTGGGAGGGGATTGCCTTCAATGCATTATGAAAGGAACTCCTTCAATGGATCTATGTAGTGAGAACAGTACTAAAATTAAAAACACTGCATTACTAGGATCTACTAATCTCTTCAGCAAGTGTCATTAAAAAAAAAAAAATGCCTCAGCTGGCACAATCTGGACCACCGTAGGATTTGTAAGTAGAAACATACCATAGTCTTTACAGAATAAGATTAAAATTAACTAACTACAATAGTCAGGATTGTGTAGCTGTAGTGATCTAATCCATACCACAAAGTTACATTTTGCTAGTGCTTGCTGAAGGATAATAAACCAAAATTGAAAAAAAAAAAAAAAAAAAAAAAAAATTAACTCTTAAAATATTTGTATTAATTAATACAGTAAATAATAGGGTGACCTTTTTAAAAAAAAAAAAAAAAAATTAGTTAGTAACCCATCACTGGGTATCACTGGGTATCTACTTATTTATCTTTCTATTTTATACTGTATTTTAATACAATATTAATGTTCATCAACTAAACATTCTTACGAAGTCAATTTCTGGGAGAATTGAGGAGATTATTGATTCCTCTCCATGAATAGCAATGTCATTGTTACACAGAAAAAATATACAAATTTTCCACAACAGTCTTCACTGTGAATATCACAATCACTTAAAAACCACTTTGTGGCTTAATTATTTTGATTCTTCACATTAGTAGAGGAACATTCTCGCGACACACATGGTTTGAGTAATGGTGGGCTGAGGTCAGAAGAAGTAGCCCCCACTTTGCAGTCATGAAGGCCCAAACGCAGGCAATGACTGAACTGTTGGTTATCGGCACCATCGCTGCAAAACATTAACACATTAAGACCAAATTAATTGTGATAGGTATATACATACTACAATATTCTGGGAATTAGAGATTCACTAGCACAGTTGCTGCTGTGGAAAGGAGGGGCAGCCTTCTTCATTTTTTTTTTTTTTTTTAATTTACTGTATTTTATTCTGTGAATTATCTCTGGGTATTACCTCTTTTCGCAGTAGTATTTTTTTATTTTTTTACTCTTAAAGTCGGGATCATTTATATTTGGTTTGATGTCGCGAACCTTTTCCTTTGTCCTCCAATAAAATTGTAATGGGAGGGTCGCGTGAAGTCAAACCAAAGGTCTCGACTTGTCTGTTTTGCTTAATAAAATCTACATAATTATTTATTAATTATTTACGAAAAGGAATTGTAAGCATCCAGCAGCAAATGTCTCAGTGGCACATACTTACAACACTCCATAAGGTTTGTTAAGAGAAAAGCCTCTTTAATTTTTTTTTTCATTCAACTTTTATGCTACACTAAATCTAGAATATTTTATATGTGTTGTGTAAAGTGATCTTTCCCATAGCTCATACGGTATGAATTATTAATCTTTACTATCATCTTTCATTAGAAAAAACAAAATAAGAACCATGTCCACTTTTGGCTAAGAGAATCGTCCTGTCGCAGATGGATGCTTACCATTAAATAAAAAGTATTGTCAACCAACAGTTTATATTTCTCTTCTTTCCTTTTTCTTTATTATGTCCTTTTTATTTATTTTTCTATATGCCGCTGATGTTAGATATGTACATGTGTCGGACGGGAAGGGGGGGGGGGAGAAGAGAGCTCTTCTCCAAGCAGTTCACAAACCTCAAACATAACACAAGAGGGTGTGTTTTGCAACCATCCTTGAGTTTTGAGATGGGAAAAAAAGGACGAATTTTTGGTCAGTGCAAGGAACATGCCTTTGACTTGGTGTGAGGTGCTACCCCGGTATTCAACTGGTTGTGACGAATGTGATGATGGAAAACCACAGAAAATTAGCAGCAAAGCAGTCAACACCAAAGTGAACCTCCTCACATATATACTGTTTAGTTTGCAAGCACTGCAGCCACCGGGCATGCAAGTGCACTCAGATACGCTCACAAAAAAGGGGCCAACACAGGCTCTGGAGACAATCCTATGCATATATGTAATTGACTGTGCTACACTGCTATGCTTTAGAAAAATCAAAATGAGTTTGATTTTTCTACGGAGTGCTGCAGAACATGCCGCAGCAATTCGCGAGGTTCTAAGGCGTAATCAACATTTGTTGTGGCGTGTTTTCATAGCAATTTTTGATATATGAAGTGAAAGCTCCTTAAGGGGCAAGGGGGAATTTTTTTTATGTATCATATGCATACATACAGTTACATGCTGCATGTGTACAGGGTTGTACCACCTCTTAAGAGACCCCCTACATCCAGTTAGATAGCTTACCAAAACTGCATTGCAAATTATATTTCTCATTGATTTTGTATTTTAAAATATAGAGGAACACATTTCTTGCGGTACAAACAATGTGAGTGAATTATTAACGTGTTAAATTAATGAAACATAACGAGGTTTTTTGACGCTCTGTCAATCCGACACTTCTCCTCTCCACTGCTTTTACTTTACACTGAAACATGTAAAACAGTGTTGCCAACCGTATTGTATAAAATGCCCTATTATTTTGCCCTTTCACTCTTATGAAATTTTATGTTAAGGCCAACAAATGTGAGTACTATCTATGTTTTTACTTTATATAAAAAGTATTCTGCTTTTTTTAATCTTCATTACTATGCAATACTTTTTTGCAATCATAATATAAAAGAATAAAAAAATTAATAATACTAGGGGTATTTCCCAATGTTGGTACTTCAGAGGCTGTTGCGCACGTTGCGCGGGAAACTTTTTTTAATTTTCTTCACGAGTTTTAGTGTATTTTTTAGAAGTTGGTACTTTTTTTTTTCGGAATATTTCGTCAACGTTCGGTATTTATCGTTTTTTTACCACGCGGAATTTTTTGAGTGCGGTTATTGTGGTTCCAAACACAACTTGCATTGGAAGCTTAATTGTTTTGGTTCCTTCATTTACTGAAGAAAATGTTTCGACTGAAGAAGAGGTGATTACGTATGTGAACATTATTTATTCGCCTGTATTGCAACGTGATTTAGTACTATTTTATGTCATCGATGTTTTGGTTTCTTCAATTACATACTGCGATGGTGCTATGGATGATTTAGATGAGTTAAGTGAAGAAGAAAACGTTTTGACTGAAGAAGACGTGATTACGTTTGTGAACATTTATTCGCCTGCATTGCATCGTGTTTTAGAACTTTTTAATGACATCAACTTCTACAACATTGTCGGAGCAACCCACGACGTTGAGACAGATATATGTAAGTACCGTTGTGAAATAGAAGTTTTCGCTGTTACTGATTACAATTTTATTTTGCACATTGTATGCTGAGTAGTAATCGGTTATATAGAGTTCTTTGAGACGGGTGCTCAGACTGCTGTCAACAGTGCGAATCGAGAAGAGGCGGAATTCGGGCGAAATTCACTGGTTAGCTTGGGTGAAATGCGTGACATTATTGCAGATCATAGAGCCGTATATGATCGATGGTTGTTACAAGGTGATTCATTTTTCTATTATATATTCGTATATGACTGACTCCTTCAAGACATTTTATGGGCCTTTTTATGTTTTTTAAAACACGATCTGGTCATCCCTCGATCTCTTTATGATTTAATGCAAGGTGTATACAAAGTGAATAAAAAATTAGTAACGGCAAAAATATAATGTAGTTTTAATGCATAGAAAATAATCAGAATTAAGTAACGATTTCTTTAATTTTTTGGCGAACAATATAGAAGGTAGCGTTTGTTTAATAGTTTAACGAGGAAAAAAATCATGTCAAATTAGTCAATTAACTTTGAAAATTCATAACTTAAAAAGAAGTGGAGGCTATTTTTATATAATATGTATAAAAAAAAAGGCACATATTATTTATTAGAAATAAGAATTTATCAATAAATTTATAAATTATATGTATTTGAATAGTTATAATATAATATGGAATTTATTGTCAATTTACTGTTCTGTTTTTATTTATATTTACAAATTCTTTTTTTGGTATTTTTTGCGATCTAAATTTTAATCTAATGAATTTACAGGGTTGGTCTGGGGGCCGAAGGTTTGCTCCACGGGAGGGCCCCAAGGGCCCGGCTGCAGATTTGGCCGGGGGGGGGAGGAGCAAGGGGTAGGGGAAATGGCTGGCCGCCTGCCGCAGTCGCAAAAAAAAAAAAAAAAATTAAAGGGGCGTGGCTTTCCTATCTTTTTTTTTAAATTTTAAAATGTTAAAAGATTACAATTTTCAATTACTGGGAAGTTAAATTTGAGAAAAAAATTATCCTTCTTATTTAAGTTTCAATTATCTAAAGCAATTATTATTATTAGTTTGGTTTTCCTCGATGCGAGATTTCAGTTTGCGGTGAAAGTACAATTTTTAACGAGATTTCTTATTATACATCATTTTTTTTTTACAAGGATACACCCCTAATAGCTTACAGCTCGCGGCGGAGTAATGGATAGGGATAAGGTAGGGAACGGATGTTGCCCACGGCCTGTTACGTGTCCCAGAATTAGGTGAGGTGAGACTGAGGGAACCGTGGAAAACCTCAGTTAGGACGGACACCTCTAATTTTTATCAATAAACCAAAGTGATGCCCATAAGCACGCTGATTTAAAACAGGGAAACACGGGATAGCAAATTCTCTTATCACAACAACTGAAGGAACCGTGAATACCTCAGTCACAAAGGACGCTAGTGTTTATTGCATTCATTAATAAAGGACTGCAAGCATGCAATATATGGTCCAAAAAAAGAAAGAACCACACACAAGTGCATCACGGCACTGGGTGGAAAGTGAGATGATTATATTTACACCAGGGCGCACTCACATATTCATTTTTAATTCAATGCATGCCTGACTCTAACAATCAGATTAAGCAAAGCAGAGATACGGCGATTAAAGCGGTTTTCATGCGCCGAGACACGGTACTCGGCGCCCCTTGCTGCATGCAGTATATATATGCACGCTTATAATAATATATTGAGTTTGAACTTAAATGTCGCAAATTTATGCTTGTGACTTTAAATTCAAAATATTTTATATAGGAATAATTTAAATACTTTACATTCAAAGAACTTACATTATATTTTTAAAGACAAACTATAATATAAATCAATACGTGCAGCTGAATCAAGGTAAAAAATCAGCAGCTCTTGGAAAACATTTTAATGGTAAATACGTGAGCAAAGATTATATGTTATAGTCATTAATTATTTACCTAATATACAGCCATCAATACCATTTTGTCATTGAATAATGTAACAACAATATATTATACGTTTGCGATTTTTTATTTATTATTATTATTTTTTTATTTGAACATAACATAATATATATAGGTTGTAAGGTCGTATAAGACAACATTCTGAGCCTCCCAAGATATCCCGTCGCAAACGCAAATTTATTTAGGCCACGCCCGCTCGCTTTTTTGTAAGTTTTTTACTATATATTTCATGTTTGACAAACCCGAAAAAAGTGCACGAAAAGTTGTATATAATTATATTCAAGGGGTTTAAAATTTTTTTACGACGGAATGAAATAAATTTTAAAATATTGAAGCAATCTCAATTTTAAATGCTTTTCATGGTTTCACCAAATTCAATCTGGCGGTTTCCTGCACGAAAAGTTGTATACATTCAAGGGGTTTCCTTTTTTATGACGACATGGAATGAAATAAATTTTAGAAATCGAGAATGATTTCAAACGTTAAACTTCTACCTTTTGAGCAGTTGGAGTACTTCACGTCAAAATAATGCTTAATTATCACACTTACTTAAAAGACGTATAATAAGTGCACAATATTTATTTAAAATGTACTTGAATTTCTTCTTAAAAGATTACAAATTTTCGTTTACTGGGAAGTTAAATTTAAGAAAAAAATTATATTTTTTGCTTTAAGTTTCAATTATATTTTAAAAATTAATTAAAGTACATGATAACATATGAACTACCAAAAATAAATAAACGAAAAAGTTGATTTGATATATATTTTTCTAAAAGTAGTTTTAGTACTTGTCCATAGGCGAAATCCAAAAAATTCCAATTATTTTTTTTTTTTTTTTTTTTTTTTTTAAATTCTAAAATGTGAAAAGAATACAAATTGGATACACCCCTAATAGCTTACAGCTCGCGGCGGAGTAATGGATAGGGATAAGGTAGGGAACGGATGTTGCCCACGGCCTGTTACGTGTCCCAGAATTAGGTGAGGTGAGACTGAGGGAACCGTGGAAAACCTCAGTTAGGACGGACACCTCTAATTTTTATCAATAAACCAAAGTGATGCCCATAAGCACGCTGATTTAAAACAGGGAAACACGGGATAGCAAATTCTCTTATCACAACAACTGAAGGAACCGTGAATACCTCAGTCACAAAGGACGCTAGTGTTTATTGCATTCATTAATAAAGGACTGCAAGCATGCAATATATGGTCCAAAAAAAGAAAGAACCACACACAAGTGCATCACGGCACTGGGTGGAAAGTGAGATGATTATATTTACACCAGGGCGCACTCACATATTCATTTTTAATTCAATGCATGCCTGACTCTAACAATCAGATTAAGCAAAGCAGAGATACTGCGATTAAAGCGGTTTTCATGCGCCGAGACACGGTACTCGGCGCCCCTTGCTGCATGCAGTATATATATGCACGCTTATAATAATATATTGAGTTTGAACTTAAATGTCGCAAATTTATGCTTGTGACTTTAAATTCAAAATATTTTATATAGGAATAATTTAAATACTTTACATTCAAAGAACTTACATTATATTTTTAAAGACAAACTATAATATAAATCAATACGTGCAGCTGAATCAAGGTAAAAAATCAGCAGCTCTTGGAAAACATTTTAATGGTAAATACGTGAGCAAAGATTATATGTTATAGTCATTAATTATTTACCTAATATACAGCCATCAATACCATTTTGTCATTGAATAATGTAACAACAATATATTATACGTTTGCGATTTTTTATTTATTATTATTATTTTTTTATTTGAACATAACATAATATATATAGGTTGTAAGGTCGTATAAGACAACATTCTGAGCCTCCCAAGATATCCCGTCGCAAACGCAAATTTATTTAGGCCACGCCCGCTCGCTTTTTTGTAAGTTTTTTACTATATATTTCATGTTTGACAAATCCGAAAAAAGTGCACGAAAAGTTGTATATAATTATATTCAAGGGGTTTAAAATTTTTTTACGACGGAATGAAATAAATTTTAAAATATTGAAGCAATCTCAATTTTAAATGCTTTTCATGGTTTCACCAAATTCAATCTGGCGGTTTCCTGCACGAAAAGTTGTATACATTCAAGGGGTTTCCTTTTTTATGACGACATGGAATGAAATAAATTTTAGAAATCGAGAATGATTTCAAACGTTAAACTTCTACCTTTTGAGCAGTTGGAGTACTTCACGTCAAAATAATGCTTAATTATCACACTTACTTAAAAGACGTATAATAAGTGCACAATATTTATTTAAAATGTACTTGAATTTCTTCTTAAAAGATTACAAATTTTCGTTTACTGGGAAGTTAAATTTAAGAAAAAAATTATATTTTTTGCTTTAAGTTTCAATTATATTTTAAAAATTAATTAAAGTACATGATAACATATGAACTACCAAAAATAAATAAACGAAAAAGTTGATTTGATATATATTTTTCTAAAAGTAGTTTTAGTACTTGTCCATAGGCGAAATCCAAAAAATTCCAATTATTTTTTTTTTTTTTTTTTTTTTTTTAAATTCTAAAATGTGAAAAGAATACAAATTTTCGTTTACTGGGTTAAGTTACAGTAATTTTTTAAATTTTAATTTAAGTACATGATCTACCAAAAATAAATAAATAAACGAAAAAGCTGAATGACATATTATTTTCTAAAAATAGTTCTAGTACTCGTCCATATGCGAAATCCAAAAAATTCCAATATCTTACATTAGGTTCTTCAGAAAAAATTGCAAACTTAGAGAGAACGCATCGTGTAACATAATGCCTTAATTGATATAACCCCCCCTTCATTAGTTCATGTGCGTTTACGTACATTGCAATGTAAAAAGAAACAGATTTAAATTTTTTTTTTTTTTTTTTTTTTGCACACATGTGAAACTAAACATGATTTTGTGGAACAGGCACAGGCGCGTGATCCATCTCAAGTTCGTTCCCTTCTTTCTTTACTGTGATGGTGCCATGGATGACCAGATAGGTGAAAACTACCAGGGGACTGAAAGAGACTTGATCGATTTTTTGGAATATTATTCACCTGCATTGTTTAATATTATGGTCCTCTTTGATGAAATCGATTTTTACAAAATTTTGAGAATATCACGGAACACAGAGACGGGTATTTGTAAGTACATGATGACATAATTGAAATTTTGGCTGTTATTGATCTTAATTTTCATTTTCACGTGCTGAGCAGTTATCGAAATTATAGATTATTTTACGTCCGAGGCTGAAGCTATGCAGGAAAATGATCCTGATATGGAGCAATTGGGGGAGAAGATGGTTGATATGTTCAATGAAATGCGAGGAATTATAGACGATCGTAGAGTTGTATACGATCATTGGTTGTCACAAGGTGATTAATTATAAAATTATAGTATTTATCATTCCTAAATATGACTGATTCTCGACTCTTACAAAAAATATACAAGGTAATTTTTTTTAACAAAATGTTCGACAATTTTTATCTAACTTTATCCTACAAAAACTATTTTATGATTTATTCTGGGTGTTTATATATTAAATTGATTGTTTCACTAACATTGCACTAAATATTAAAAAAGTATTTTTTTAATTGTTGGAGAAGAGTTTTTCAGAAAACGATCTTTTTGCAACGTGAATTACTAATTTACGAGAGATTGTGTTTATAGGTGATGTTAAGAGGGCGCTTTTGCTCGATCTTACACAAAACTGGTGGGGAGATTTTTTTTTCACTGAGGGGTGGATCACGGTGACTCGAAGCAAGCTGAGGTGGCTTGCTGCTGCTTGTAGGCTATTTTGTTCTCCTCCAACTAATTATTGTAATATCGTTTTAATGAAACGATTTTTTTTTAAAAAAAAAAATGCATAAATTTGACAGCCTAATAATGTTGAATGATGTTTGAGGTTCACCCGCACATGTCGTCCGAGTGCGCGACAAACATAAAAAACTGATGTAACACACTTAAGGTCCAGTTGAGGTCCTATTCACTTCAGCAATGTCGTTTTAGTTAGATTGCAAAATTGCAAGCAATTGATTTGACGGTTGAGTATAAAAGAAAAGTATATAAATACATATATTTATGTATATTATATATACATGCAATATACATAGTAGTTATGTACTATATGAACTATAATACATCAATAAAGATATAAAATATATTCTTTGGAAATTGAGAGAATATAGGCCAGTCGTATTATAAACTCTGCTCGGTGTACACTTTCTACACCCGATCGACCTTATGTTCAGGTGCATCAGGTTGATCGGGTGCAGGAAGTGTACACCGAACAGGGTTTACAAACAGGCCTTATATAATTATATTATAGGATTAATAAATGCCGCATTATTAACCATATAACTCTTTATAATATCTTTACACTTCTTACAGTGTATATATTTCAACAAAAATGGAACAAAGAAATTAAGTATATGTATACTAGATGTATAAAGAAATTTTATGTATCACTCATTTCATCTTCTCTTTTCTCTGCACCCCGTCATTATAGTGAAACCGATTGATTTATTTATTTATATTATTATTTTAATTACTGTATCTTTATAATGATTAATAATTTCGATAATTTTAATAAAGTAATTTCTGCTTATTAAAACATAAAAAATATTGCGTCACGTGTAGATTCCTATATATGGAGGACTAGATCCGGTAACTGAGCATTTCACGGTCATAAATCACCTTCTAGTGACATTGCAAAAGTGCACGTGCACTCGAATAACAGTCGGGTATTTTTTTTTAGGCAGAATAATATTTATGATGGACTGCAAAGTAAATGAAGTTTATGTATTCTAAAAATTAATTATTTTAATAAAAAAAAAATTGATAATTATATATAAAACATCTGTTACATATTAAAATATTTATTGTACAAACAGTTAATATATATATTATTATGTATCACTAATACCATAATATTATATTAGATTAAAATTCAAAGTGTCATTACGGCCTTTTGTTTTATCTTTATATCTTTAAAATTGTAGCTTTTTATTATATCAATGGAATAAATAGTATATATACCCGAGTTGAAATAAATTTAATTTATTTGTCACTATTAAATTCTCCTCTCGTCTTTTCTCCCCTTATTTTGCACCATTTTAGAGGAAAAAAGCGGTGAAAAAGACAAGTTTACGTTTTTTTTTTTACATTTGTTATTCATGAAGAAAACAAATATATTAAACATTGATACATAATACAATATAATTGTATGATAATTAAACCCCCAGAGTTAGAAACTCATATACGTCTTTTCCTCTTCTTGAACATAAAATGTTAAAATCATTGTCATCATTTCATCCTCACTTTGAGCGAAGAGGAAATAAACTGTATTTTAGAGGTAAAATGATTAGGTTTAGACGTGCAAAAGATGAGTTGAAGACGTAAATTGACGTAATTTTTCAATTAGGCGAGATATTTCTACGTGTACTTTTGATCTGTGTATACTCTAAGCGGAAGTTTCTTTGTTTTGTTTTTTCATTTTTTTTATGTCCTACTCGAGGGTGAGACTGGGGGTAAGGTCGAGCAATAAATCACAGGTCGATGGAGGGGAGTGCGGGAGGCTTGGGCCGCCTCCTGCCCCTCTGTTTGTGCTCGCCGACAAAGTCAAGTCCAGCAAAATGAACTGGAGTGAAAAAAGAAAAATATCTTTTTGTACGTCAAAAATCAATCAAAGCGCCCTCTTAAGACTACTAGAAAAATGTTTGAATGTTAAAATATTAATGAATACAAATAATTATCTCTTCTCTATTAATAATAATTAAATTATCGTCTTAAAAATAACAACAAGAGAGAAGCACGTGAGATTTTTTTTTGTATAATATATGTAACTTTCTTTATTATGATCAAGTCGCCTTGTTTCCTCAATTTGCGTTAATTACTGAATATATTTTAATTGTAATAAAATTTAGTTTCAGTTCAATATTGGAGATGGAGAATCACTTAGGGATATTATTGTTATAAAGTTATACACCATGCTTAAAAATTTAAAGGGTCGTTTTAAATTCATCATACGTACAGTAATTACACTTGTCGTCTTGGAAAATTGCGCAAGTGCAGCGTTGTAAATCCCTATTCCTCGTGTTTCTCTTACGGGGCATGGTGATTAACAAGGCTGGAAAGGGAAATTTCCAACGCGGTGACTGTACAGTACATGTGCGATTCTTTAAAATGTAGTGCAATTTAAGAAAAATATGTTGTACTTGTCTTTTTACTTTTATGCATGTGAATTTGAACGTAAAATTGTAGAAGGGGATCAGTCACATACTGTACTATTTTAACGCATTTATATGCTTTGCAAGACATCGAATTATTTTATTTTTAGGGAATGATCTGTGTCGCATCGATGCTGCAGCCATGAACCATGTTTATGAAGTTCGACAAAAACAAAATCAAGGTGAACACATCGAAGAGTAAGGTGTGTTTAAAATAATTTTAAATTGGAATTATTATTTTTATTGCATGTTATAATTACATAATCTAAATTTATGACTGATTCCATAAATATAAATAAATAATAATTAAATTCAAAATAAAACTATGGGCACAGGCTTGTAACCCATCTCAAAATGAAAGTTTTTTCACTGCATTCTTTGCTGTGATAGGGCGATGGATGACTCATACCAGTTAGGTGAAGACTACCAAGTGACTGAAAGAGACTTAATTATGTTTTTGGAATATTATTCACCTGAATTGTTTAATATAATGGACCTCTTTCAAGAAATCGATTTTTACAAAATTGTGGGAATGCCAAAGGATATAGAGACAGACTTGTGTAAGTACATGATTTAATTATGGAATTTTTGGCTATTATTTATTTTATTTATCTTATTTTTGTTTTTGTACATGCTGAGCAGTTATCAGACTTATACAGTTTTTTGTGGGTCGATCGCAAGTTCTGTCAGAAGAAGATCCAGATATGAAGGAATACGCGGAGTATATGATGGATAGGTACAATGAAATGCGCCGCATTATAGAAGAGCGTAGAGTTGTGTACGATTACTGGTTGTCACAAGGTGATTCACTTTTTATTTATTTTTCTAATTTTGACATATATGTGACTGATTCGCAACTATTCCGAGAAGAATTTTCATGTAAAAACAACAAACGTGTGAGAATTTTCTGTATAGGCAACTTGCTTTACTTTAAAGCTCAACAAGTTGCATAGTAAATAGTAAAGTACCTTTGCGTAAATTGATTAATGTGCGTTTCTAAACAATGCAGTGCAATGTAAGAAAAATACGTGATATTTAATGCATTTGAATTTCATAGTAAAAATGTGGAAGAGAAACAGTCACATACAGTAAATATTTTATGCACCATCGTTATGTTTTTGCAACATATCGTATAATTTTTTAGGAAGTGATCTCTGTCGCATCGATGCCGAAGCTATGTACCATATTGTCCAGATTCGAGGAGACATTCAATATCACACCGGTGCAGATATGATCGAAGAGTAAGAAGGTGTGTTAAAAATAAAATTAAATATCATAATCATCAATTATTTCTTTACCGTCTTAGAACTAGATAATCTTCATTTATGACTGATTTCATCAACCAAAGAATTAAATTTTAATGGATATGAAATTTAAAACGGCACTATGATTACACAAATAGATGAGCGAAACAAGTACAGTAAATCTTAAAATCCGAAAAATTCCATTTATGCAGGCTTTTGCATCACCACAAAAAAATATTGTAAAAAAAAATGTTTAAGTATCGAAGTAAGATTGCAAAATTTTCCAAGGCAGCAAGTGTACAAAATAATAATATAATAATATTAATATTTGTTTATTGGGTAAAGTTTTATAAAAGAGTGCAGGGGGGCCCCGGGGTGAAGAAAACATTAAAGAACATCAACAAAAAAACAACAACAAATATTAGCGCATCTTCTTTTATATCTTACATAAAATATTTTTTTCACAATGTATTGAACACTATGACGTCATTGAACTCTCCGGCCAAAAAAAATGATTGACATTATGACACTTCTAAACAACTGCAGTGTTATGGCAACAAGCTAACAGTTAATTAAATATTTACTATAGTCATATTTACGTGAAATTCCTGCTGGAAGTAGCCAGAAATGAGTAATTTTTTATCATAATTGACAAAGTGTGAGTGAATAAAATATAAAGTTTTTACGAGATGATTCACTTTTTTATATTAGCAATTTTCCATCATTTTACTCTCTAAACTGACACGTGACCTGAAAAAAATTTGCACCTGCGGCGAGCTATTGGGGGGCATGGCCCCACAAACCCCCCAATACTGATGCCATGACGTGTTCTTGAACTTGAGAAACTCCTTCCCTGAGCAAATTCTGGATACGCCACTACCTGCTAGCATTGCTTATGAATTGAATTATTAAAAATTATAAGTGTGGAAAAAGAGCGTGCAAAATTGTGCCCCCCCCCCCTCCTCCTCCACCGCGGGAGTCGGTCGCGCCCATGGCATTGCGGCCCGAGTTCAGAACGTATTTTTCTTACGTGGCCTGCCACTAAAAACAAGTTTGACACCCCTCAATAATTGTATAATTTTTAAGATTGCTATTATTTTACGAATACTATTAACAGTGAAAGAGTCTGTAGTATTGAATTATTGACGATATAGAATTTATACCGATCTCCATGGATAAAAATTTAATCTGTGGAAGCAAATTCTTTAAAATAAATTTCATATTAGATAAAATTATTTATTATTCATTCACTCGTCGCCTTTGAAAAATTCCCACTTGCAGTTTTCTTAATCACCATGCCTTGTATTAGAAAAAAATCATAATTCAAAAAGCAGATCGTATTTATACCTCTGATAGGGGGGGGATGGAAGGGAAACATTTTAATTTTTTTTCATAATTTCCATGGCAAGGATATTTTTTTTTAACATTAGTGGCATTATCTTACCCTTAAGTTGAAAGATATGGAAGCAGTCATAAATTTTCAGATTTCTTAATGCTTAGTGCTTGAGTTTTTTATATATTATATATATTTTATCATTTATGCAGGAAGTTATCGCTGATTCACCATGCTGAATAGCTGAATATACAGAGGATGGTTATTTATAAAAAAGGAATGGAAGGGGATGTAAAATTTATAAAATCAACAAAAAATACCTTTACAAAAATTGCAAATATTCTATAAAGTCATGGATGATGAAATTTCATCGTTTCTACAAATAAATTTCCGTCGTTTAAGATATTTCTATCGTTTTTATCATAGTTTTAATTTGTATTTAATGACTGGAGTTGATAACAATGCATCGACCCAGACAGGTATGGTGTACACATGAAAATATTTAAGTCTGAATCCAACATGAGAATTTTTTTATTATTTTAGTTCTATATACCATCTTGGATCTTCAGGACAATCAAGCAAGATTTATTCCTGCTAGAGCGTTGATTGGTGCAGCACGCATTATAAGAGATTCTCGCGCTGTGTACGATCGTTGGATGCTACAAGGTTTGTTCCTTATAAGTAATTACGAAACAACTCTTATTGTGATTTTCGTAGAAATTTTATCAATTACAGTAATGCGTTTCTGGGCAACTTTGATAAAATATTTTTATTGCTTATTTGGAAACAGACTTGAGTTATGTATTGGTATATTTTTCCATCCTTTAAGGGTAAGATAACACGAACAATCGATTGTTGTAGTCCCATATGATTAGCATGTAAAGTCATTGTAAACCTTGGTAACCTAATAATGATTCTGTATTTTTTTTTAGAGACAGTTCTTGGCACCAAAAAAATATGGAAAAAAATTTCAAAACAATCGGACGATCCAGTGTTTTAAAATTAATTCTTTCGTTTAGGTCTCCATGCATGGGAAAGCCCTATACTGAAAATTTGAAAAATTCATTAAAAAAAATTGGATCGTCCGATTGTTTTGAAATTTTTTCCATATTTTTTTGGTGCTAAGAACTGTCTCTGAAAAAATTTCAGAATTATTATGAGGTTGCTAAGGTTTACATGTTAATCAAATGGGACTACAACAATCGATTGTTCGTGTTATCTTACCTTTAAACTCCTTAAATTTGTATGACAATGTTCTGCAACGGTTCTTCAGTTTTTTCCGATATTTGTATTTTAAATATAATTATATGCAAGACTCTAACATGACGTCACAACATTTGCTGCACTATTTTAAGGATGCTGGAGGGATTAAAAAACCTGAAAAAATGATAAATACATAAACTTAAGGTCCTGTATGCAAGTATGAAATAACAATTTCTCCTGAAGGTTGCCCATTCTTAAACATAACAAATCTTGTTGATGGTATTTTTTAAAATCAATTGAGCATTATTTAACGTCTCTTCTGTTAATACACTAATTTCGGAATGAAGTTTACGGTCTGGCCATTAAATATAAAATTTAATAAACAGTAATTTCTCTTTCTGTTTTATACTATATATAATATAATATATGATATATATATTAATATAAATATAATATATTAATATAAATATAATATAAATATAATATAATTATATATTATTTTATCTTTCTTTTTTCTTAGATTTGGAAGACTGCAAACATGATATTAATTGTATGGAATATCTTTGGAGAATGAAGAACGTGGGATTGGACGAGAACGAAGAATAATTTTGAACGGGACAATTCTTGGTTTTTACAATGGATTTAAATTCAGTGCATAATATACATGACATATCAATGATGTTTAAACAACAGACAAAGTCACAAATCGTTAAGACATTGGGAAATGCTGGTCTCATAAAAACTTCTAAGAAATGTAGCAAGTGCAGGAAACAGTGCTCGGTTGTGAAGGACGATTACGTTAAGCTGGGCTACAAGTTTCGTTGTCCGAAATGCAGAAAATCAACGTCAATGTTAAATGGAACTTTCTTAGCAGAAACAAGACTCTCCTTATTGGATACATTTACGTTGTTATTTATGTGGTGTGGTTGTGTAGGACTAAAAGAGGCTGCATATGTTAGTGGTGTTAACTATAATAGTGTTGCACAATATTACGAGTACTGTAAGGACATTGCCTCATGGAAAATATTAGATTCATCTGAACTCTTCTTGTTTGGCGGACCATCAGTCATATGTCAAATAGACGAGTCAGTGTTTTCAAAACGTAAATATCACAGAGGAAAAAAAAGGCGGGGCCATAACAAATGGGTTTTTGGTATCTATGATACTGAAAAAAGACGTGGGTTACTGCGATTTGTTCCTGATAGATCTGCAAAAACATTGCAAGCAATAATACATAAGCATGTTCTTCCCGGAACAGAAATATGGTCTGATATGTGGAAGGGTTACACGGGCCTTGCTCCTATGCCCCCCAATCCCCCAAAGCCTCCGTACAAATATATACACAAAACTGTAAACCATTCAAAATACTTCAAAGATCCTAAATCAGATGTATGCACAAACCATGTTGAGGCGATGTGGTCTGTGGCAAAGAGATATTTACGTAAGTTGTCTGTTATGGGATCAAAAAACATTGAACGTCATATTGATGTATTCATGTGGCGTAGTATTTGGGCTAAAGGTGACGTTTCAGAGACCTTCTCAAATCTATTGCAGCACATTAGGCAACGCTATCCCCCTGAAGAGTAATTGAAGCATAACATCAACATGATAGTACTGTTCTGAAATATAAAGTGCTTAATTAAACAAGTGTAAAATACACGTATAATACATTATAGTGTTTGCTTGATTGGTTGCGATTTTGGGGCTGTTGATACTTTTTGGTTATGTATGCTTCCACATTATAGTGTATGTATAAGTGAAGTTTATAATGTGAAGTTTTTATTTTTTATTTTATTTTATTATCTCTTTCATGGGCACAAACATACATATTTCACAATGTACAAAGTTTCACACGGTGTTATGAAAATGAACTAACTAAATAATTTTAACAATGATTTGTAACATTTTCGTTTTAGTGTTACATTTAGGTTTTTTAATGTTGAAAAAAGTGGACTTTACAAATAAGTATTCAAGTGCAAATTTAATAATTTGAATTGTGTCTTAAGTTACGTGACTTACTGTGTGTGCATTTTTTTTTCCTTGTGTTTCGTTTCACTACTTGTATTATATACACTCACGCATGCAAGGACTGGGCCCCACAGAGCGAGAAAGATCGACGGCCCACATTGGCGGGAGCTAGTACTCAAAAGTGAGATCTAAGGGTCCCGGTGTCCCCCAGTTGTCCACCGCAGGCTTGAATTTTTTTAATAGTTTTTCATTAGAATTTTTCATAATGTACACTAAATTTTTGAGAAATTATGTTTTAAAAAAAATGAGCTTTTATTACATTTTAATGTTAGTTGCAATTAATATAATCAATATCATTATCAAGTATTTAATTATGGTGGTCATATTTATTAAAGTTTAATGATGAAAACTTACATAAAATATTTATATGCATACATGTAAAAAGGGGAAAAAACATGCAGTTTATAATATAGCAAATAAAGAAAAAAACTCGATCTCCTTTACAATTGAAAATATTTCATCTTTTTGTTTAAATTTTACATATATTTAAATTAACAAACTGGTTTTGGTTTGTGTTTGTATAAATACTCTCTTCAAGGTAATTTAAGAAACATGTTAGTACAAAAAGATTTAATCACTAACGTATTTAATTGAGATTTTTTTATTTTACTAAGAAGGTAGTAGGCAGGTCGCAGATAGAATCGCATGATTTTGCAGTGTATGATAAAAAATAAGAACCCATGCGATCAGCTGTGCGCGCGCACACAGCTTCGTATCGTATGTTTAGTTGTATGCTGTCGTATGATAAGAAATTTAGAACCGGTTCTAAATGAGAAACGTACGATCGAAGAAATAACGAAATCATGCGATCCTGTCTGCGACCGGCCATAGATTAATTGCCAGGTAATTTGAACTTTCCAAATTAATTTTCAAAATTTATAAGGTCACACCAACAATTTTCTTAATGTCATACATTATTCACCTTTCAATTGGAAATTAGGAGTGATAATGATTTAGTAAAACAGCAAATTAAATACGCCAACAAGTAATTAAAAAATAAATTAATAAAAAAATGGGTAAAAATCTAATATATAAAATATAAATAAAAAATCTAAAAATTAATTCATGATTTATTCTTTTTTTATCTCAATTTATTCATAACTATATAGTGCTTCATTTTGAAGCTTTTATATTAATTATATTAATAAATAATACGACCAGTGTCCTATATATGCTAAGAATGCTCTGATTAAAATAATCTGATAGGACGCAATATTAATTTAAACGTGCAAGTTATAAGACGACATAAATGAACGACATCTTTTATCTTCTTCGTTTAACAACAACAACAAAATGCTGTATGTACTTTTATTGCCTGCAATTCCTTGATCGATTTATGAAAGAGGGTGCGCTTTAATTTCATTGTTTATTTTTTATCAGTTTTTATTTTTTCTCTGTTATATTTCTCCGTATTTTCCTTTTCTTTCTTTTTTTCTCATTTTTTCCATTTTTTTTTTTTTTCTGACTGGCGGCTCACTGTACCACGTTCGATGCATTGGTAGACCAGTCCTTGCCTGCACTAAACAGTCAGTCATGTTTGAAATAAACGAAACATAAGACGAAAATTTACTGATTTTCTGCGTTGATATGAATTTTGCAAATATAATACAAATAAATTAATGAAAACTTTTCCGTGTGCAGTATTATATAGCCTTGATGTGTAGAGTAGTTTCAACATAATAATAATAATATTAATAGATAATTATTGTAATTTAATTTAATTATATACATGTTACCACGTTGGTACTTGTTCGAGGCGTACATTATAAAAGTTACATCTCGTGGTGACTTTATTGTAAAAAAAATTAAATTTGCTTTGTAAAAATATTTCTTTTCTTATCATGTAATGTAAATAATTAATAGATAAATAACAAATGTCAAATGACGTAAATGTTGACATTGATAGCCATTATTTTTTTCCTTTTCTATTTTATTACATGATAATCTTTGCCATTGGAAAGTTTCCTTCTGCAGCCTTGATAATTACCATGCCCCGTAAGAATAAAGAATAACCTAGGACGCGGTGATTGATAAGGCTAGATGCAGGAGGGAGCATTTTGAGGCGAGGAGTGTACAATATTTTAAACGGAATAGTTATAGAGGCTTTACTTCAGCTGATTTTGCGGTCTTCCCACTACCCTATTTATTATGTATGTAAAAAAAAAAAAATGAATTTCTGAGATGAAAATAAATTCTTGGTTTATATCAGAAGTCACCAAAATAGCGGTGGTGAAGATGGTTTCAAATTAAAAGCTTTAGTTTTATATAAATGCTGAAGAAAACTCAAATTTTTTAACATAGTACCTTAGGGAGAAAATTTTCTCGGAGGGGAACATTTGAAGACTCTATTATAATGATATTTTTTAAAATTAGAACTTTTGTAGTTGTTTAAGGTGTACATTATTATTATAATGATTATTTCTCGCGCGGTGTTTCCATAAAATGTATATGTATTTTTCTTTTAGTTGGTTTTACTTTTGTATTGTATTTTTTAATGTAAAGTATTTTCAACCTAATAAAATTAATAAATAATAATAGTAACTTAATTACTTAATCATTTGTACTTGTTCGTGCAGTCCGAGGTGTACAGTATTGTTATAACGTCTCGTAGTCAAGTATTAGGCCACATGCAGAATCGTGTTTAGGCAAAAAGTAAACAAACTTGTGTACGTAGAGTATTGTTGATTGTTGGTCACTGGCAATGTTGTGTAAAATTTTTATTAATATAATAAGCCTTATTGTAAATTTATGATTTTCACACGCACATTTCTATATGTCACAAACACTATAGATTTTCAAAATATTCCAAACCTAATTTGCAGTTATTGTCCTTTTTCATAATATTAAATGTGCATCTAAAGAAGCTTCCTTTATTTCGATATTTTGATTTCAAATTATACATAATTAACCACTTAAATGAAGGAAGTATAGCTTGAAGCAAGTTTCAGTTAGTTAATTGATTTTAATAGAGTATTGATCTCAATTTATTTTATTGCAAAAATGGATAGAGGGTGCAAAGTTATGCTACCTTGATTTTTTTCAGAATTTTTAGAGCCCGGGAACTATTTTTAAAAAATTATTGAAAGTTCTTTTTGTGACGTCACGAGATGCCGCTCCTTAATAAAAAGATAGGACTTGCCGCCGCGTGACGTCACAAAAAGGACTTTCATAATTTTTTAAAAATAGTTTCCGGGCTTTAAAAAATCTGAAAAAAATCAGAACAAAAAAATAGAGCGTGCATAATTTTGCACGCTCTATCCATTTCTGCAATAAAAAAATTTGAGGGCAATACTCCATTGTTGTCAACAATATAGTAAGTGGATACGTTTGTTTACTTTTTGCTATGTCATAATTTTGCAAGGGTTCTAATGTAAAAAAAAAATCGTATTTTTTTTATGTTTTCAATGCTTGTGTCTCTATATTGTCAGGGTGACCAGACGTACCGTTTTGACCGGTACAGTACCGTTTTAGAGTACCATGTCCCGGTGTCCCCAAAGAGGCTCTCGGGACGCCTAAATGTACCGCTTTCGGACAAAATTTAAAACAGGGAAATTTTTTAAACTTTTTATCATTAAAAAAAAATTCATAGGAATGTGGTTGTGAATATTTACGAAAATGTATGGACGCAAATGATTTTGCAACTCCATGCCCCTTTTTCTCGATCGCATTCGCAAAACAGCATATTTCTTACAAAATTGCGGAATAGATATATTTTGTATATACGCGCAAGTATATGCATATATTATACTACGTGAAATGAAGTCATTACTTTTCGATTAAATTTTGAATAAAAAATAAGTAAAAAACTTTACACAAAAATATCATGTATTGATATTGATGATATTCACTTGATGAAAATTTCCAATAAAATATAAAATTGAAAAAATCATTCTTATGCATTGTGTCGTGGCTTAGACAAAAATTTCTATGTCTTTCTTTTTTTTTTTTTTTCTTCACAATAATCGTGCATGGATATTACATAAATAAATGGATAATAATATGAGGGGAAAACGCCACAAATATTATTCATACAATCAAGTAATTTTAGCTGTTATTAAGTCCAATTTGAATGCTATAAATTAATTCAATTTAACTTCTACAGCTATTTCACTCTAACAATAGTTCACACTACTCGTATTTGCAAAATGAACAGTTCGATAAAAGTAATTCAAATTAATTTCTTGCTTTATACTCATTTTTTTTTTTTTTTTTATGTATAATTTATCTCGTGACATTATATTAAGTTTTATTTATTTATAAACAAATATATAATGCATTATTTAAGTAACATGTACATTTAGAAATATTGTGAATGGGAATGGAAAATTTGATAACGAAATTTAAAAAAAAAAAAAATCAATTCAAGATATTTAAATATATTTTTTTTATTGGAAAAGTATCCTTCGAAGTTATGCTTTTTAAGTGTAAATTTCTTTTACAGTATTGCTTTTGTTTCTTTTTATTTTACATGCAACTTTACAACATAATAGGATCGTGGCCAGGCCAAGAAAAAAGGTTAATTTTAGGAAATCAACTCCCTGGCACAGTTTTCTTGCATGGTGACTATAATAAATATATTTTTTTCTAATTCTATGAAAAATGTATACATAAAAAATACAATTATTTATATTATTTAAAGTAGAGTGAGCGATTGCATTACTCATTATTTTATTTCCTTAAAATATTTTAGCCTGCCCTGCTTTATTGAGAAATGAAAACCAAAAAATTTCATCTCAAATAGCTTCATCGCAAAAAAATCCCTAAGTTTGTTTTCCTCTGAGCAATTAAACATGCAGCCTTATGGAACAGAAAACAGCGTTTTACTCTAACTTCGTCTGAACTATGGTACCAATTAAAAAGTATACTTACGTATAATCTATGACGAAAATTCTTTAATGGATTTTCAAATAAAATAAATGTTTTCGGAAAAAACGGCTTCATAAAAAAACAACAATTGATTTGAAAATCTAGTAAGAAAAAAAAGTAAAAAAGGGGGCGTGGCACCCAAAAAAATCGCACCTCCGGCGGGGGTTTTGACCCTTCAGGCCTCTATCTTGGGGGCATGTACCGTTTTGGAAATCAAGATATCTGGTCACCCTGCGGCGCTCATATTCATTAATTATATTTCAGTTTTATTGTAAACACTCGAGTAGTATAAATAATTATAGGAGAAACATGAACGATACATATAATTTTTTGCATTAATTACTATATAACTAATGCCACCCTAAACAATGCTAATTTTGAAAACATAAAATGTTATTATAGAAAAATACATTAATTAGGCATAAAAATATATAAATCAAATGTTAACAACGTGATTCTAAAAGTTAAAAAAACACATGAAATATTCAGTTCCTGAATACTTATTACGTTAATAACAATAAAATGTTGAATATGTTATTTTTAAATGGCAACAGTAATTAAATAGCAATGATATTTAGTTTTTTTTTTTTTTTTTTTTAAATAATTTTAACTTTAAGTAAACTTAAAAGCATGGAGGACCTCATTACCGTTTTTTTTAAGTGGTATGTTCTTTATTCATTATCAGAGGAGGTAGGAGATTGTCGGAGGCGCACATTTTTATAATTACAGAACACGCAGCCAGTCACGGGACTTTTGCAAAGCCAGGTACGAGTTTAAGTGGTTACCTCCTTGCCATCAGGAAGCAAGGTAAGTTACCCGAGAGGGTTTATTTTTATTATTTGGCATGTGTTTTGCTTTGTTTGTTTTCAGCGTCTATCAACCTTTTTTAGATATGGAATAATATGCCCGGAGCGACGTGCGTTGCAATATGAAACTCCGTCCGCGTGCGTAAAATTAAAGATTAAAAGATCGATATCGTTTTGAATTTTTAATATTGATTTTACAACAAAATTCATACGATTTTTTCATTTTCCAAAAGACTTAAATTGATATCAATAGACTGAAATCAATATTAAATTGATTATTTTTTTCTGTCGGGCGTGAGCGTTATGTTTCGGTTTCAATTCGGAGAGGAGGGTGATACTCCGAGGGGTATCATGTGAAAATGGGGGAAAACTTTACTGGCAAACGTCTTGTGTGGTAGATTTTTCAGCAAGATCTCTGATGGCACCATGCATGCTGCTGCTGTATACTGTATATTATGTACATCGTAAAGGAGGAGACGTTTTGTCTAACTTTTTTTATGACTTAGGGCAAATTCTAGAGTGATGGACCTGGCTGCCGCCTGGCTTTTGGCACTTTTGAGTGCATTTGCTTGTTTATATTTTTTTTCAACAATATAGAGATTATTTTATCAATTGAAAGATACAGATCATGAGAAAAAAAAATGCAACGCAGTATAAACAAGAAATAAACAAATACAGTAATAAATATTATACATATATAAAAGAAGATTGCGAGCGCTAAGCGGGCCGCGAATTTGAAACTCCTGCCATATACTATTGTTAATTTCTTGTAAAAAGTTTTTCTTTTTTTGCGATAAATTAAATAAATTTATATTATAGATCATGTTTTAAAAAAGGAAAAAAATGCGTAAAATACGTATTATAAGTCTTAATCACATGGCTAATTTTTTTCTCTTAATTATATATTTCATGGCGCTTGATTTTAACTGCATGATGCTTTCATATAAAACATATAAGACCATGCAAAGCCTTAAGAAAAATCTGATTATAATATGATAATAGACGGAATATGAATTTAAATACGCAATTTAAAAGATCGCTGAAATAAATGACACTTATGCTAGACATACTGGATATGATTTAATTTCATAATATAATTATATTCAGTTATATCTTATGTTCAATAATCGTAAAAATTCATCATATACTAGATTTGATTACTATTTAATATGTAATATTTTAAACTCGTATATGATTAACAATATAAAAACGTTATGTCGAACTCTTACGTATATTATTAAAATTACAAATGAAAAAAACTTCTCGGTTGATGAATTTTTGTTTCAAATAATTATAACTAGAAAATCTCTTCTCTCTCTCTCTCTCTCTCTCTCTCTCTCTCTCTCTCTCTCTCTCTTTGTATCCCATCTATGCGGGAGGTCTAGTCGAGAGCATAACATCCCTCAGCTCGCATTACTTTTCTACAGCCTAAAAATATTAATGCCAATGTGTCCTATTACACAAATTGTGTTGGTGTTGGAAAAGTACACTTTGCGACGACTCAATTATTTTTTCTGAGAAACGATACGTTCCAGTTTCAAACGTTAAGTTTACGGTAATTTCTCGTCTGCTATAGCAGTAATTTTGACATGTCAGGACATCTCCTCCCTTTCGCTGCTTTTACTACAGGGACACAGGAGTTTTTGCAGACTTTTGCTGCATATCGCTTCTCACAAGAGGGAGTTTTCTACAACCATTATTTTGTCAACCATATTAATGGCTATGTGTTCTATTACACAAGTAATATTGGAGTGGATAATGTTCACTCTCCGACTCAATTATTTTTTCTGTGAAATGACACATTGCAGTTTCTAACGTCAAGTTTACGGCAATTTCTCGTCTGCTATAGCAGTAATTCTGACTTGTTAGGACATCTCTTTTACGCTGCTCCTACTTCAGTGCAAAAGGAGCTCTTGTACATCTTTGCTGCATATCGCTTCTCACAAGAGGGTTGGCAGCAAAGAGGGTCACATCACGGTCGTCATGGATGAGGGTATTGTTCTGTTTCTAAAAAAACATTTTGTCCAATTGTGGGCTTTTCATAAAACATATAATACCTATGATTTTTACTCAACATTTGGTATTGATAGGATGGAAACTACACAAACAGGTAGAGTGTTGGTAAAAATTTTTTTTTTCGATTTTTAAAAACATATATTAATCTCATTTCAGTTCTGAGAAGACTGTGGACTGATGACTTTGAGCATAGTGCCACTATCGATCCTCTCGCTGTCATTTTAATAAGATTGATTGTAACGGAATCACGTGATTCGTATGACAAATGGCTTATGCAAGGTGTGTTTTTATTTGTAAAACAATTAATTCTTGATTGTAAAAGTATAATAATTTTATTGCAAAAGTTTAATACTTTTATTGCAAAGGTTATGAAAGTAATAAAATTAAACCGGTATTAGACGATACAATTTTTCTAACTATTGAATAAAATTTTTCCTTAAGCCGGTATTAAGCCGCTATTACACGATACAATTTTTCTAACTATTGCATACAATTTTTTCTTACAAGAAAAATTGAACCCCATTTATTTGTATGGAGATGAAATTTTCTTGCAAGGAAAACTTGTATGCAAAATTGTATGGTGCAATATAGGCTTTACACTGTACAATTTTTCTGATTATTGCATACAATTTTTCCCTACAAGAAAACTTAATCTTCATTTGTTTGTATGAGAGGAAATTTTCTTGCAAGGAAAAATTATATGCAATAAACAGAAAAATTGTATCGTGTATTATAGTTTTTACAAGAAAATTTGAACTCCATTTGTTATTTGTATGGAGATAAAATTTTCTTGTAAGGAACAATTTTATTCAATAGTTAAAAAAATGCAGGAGTACCGACCTCAATTTTTTTTATTGCAGAAATGGATAGAGGGTGCAAAGTTATGCTACTCTGATTTTTTCAGATTTCTTACAGCCCGGCAACTATGTTTTAAAAATTATTGAAAGTGCAGGAAAAGTGCCGCCTCTTGCCACCTCTTTTAATAAAGGATAGGACCCAATAGGGACGTGGATTCGAACCCGACCTCGCCAAAACTATTCAGCAATACTTCCCGGTCCCTAAAAAAATTAAAAAAAAATCAGAGTAACATAACTTTTTATCCTCTATCCATTTCTGCTATAAAAATTTTTGAGGTCGATACTCCATTGTATCGTGTAATACCGACTTTAATTTTCATTTTATGTTTCCTCTCATTTTTTTATTGGCTGCAATTTTATTGTTAGAATAAAAATAATAATAAGAATAATTTTTATTGAGATGTACAGCGATTATAATAATAAACAATATTTCGTATTAATAATATTTATATATGTTGGCTATGATTGAAATGGGAATTAAAAATTTTCCTGTGTTCATTTAGATTACGAAGACTGCGTCTTTGATGTGGACTGCATGTTATATTTGGGGAGAATGGAAAAGAAAAAGGTGCCACTAGAACCATAAATTTGTATATAATTTCAGACATCAAACAAAATTTTTGCATGTTAATTATTTAATGTAACTATAATGTATTATATGTTACCAAGATTTTAGTTATATTATAATATTTGTACGTGTGTATTTTAATTAAGAATTTGTATGAATAAATAAATATACTTGTATTGGGGATATGTAATACCAGGAGCGTCTTACTTTTGCTCCAAATTTTCTTTTTTAACCCCATGCTATCGTAACGTAATCGCACTATCATTTTCCTTTTCATACACATCTTCGTCTGGAATAGCTTCGGCTTATAACAGACTCTTCTTCCAAGTAAAAGTAAACTCTATCTATTTGGAGGCACGATTTGAAAATGGAGCGTGTCACAGAGTGCTGCGAGTTTGGGTGCAGCTCTTATTCTCTCTTAAATAAAAAGTAAAACTTCTACACGATGTATGTGAACGAAGGCCGCCGCGCACAATTTGCTGAGAAATATCTGTGTATGCAACTTGCTGTACTTCAAGACTGAACAAGTTGCCTAGCTTCGTGGCGTTAATATTCCGATCAAATATATTTACTGCAGGACAAGTTTAGCAGTTACCTAATATATTTCATATATAATCGTATTGTTTTTTTCTTTGTTTTTACGATAATGCATTAAAAGCTACCCTTCAATTAACAATGGACCTCCAAAATAATTTATTACCATTAATTTATCCATAACGACAAAAGCGAAATGAAAAAGGAACAGATAAAATAATTCCGTATTTTTATCGCACTTTTACTGGGGCTAATTGAAACACATGGACGCTCAGTTTCTGACCTTGTCCCGACACTCGCAAGATGACTCCTCCAAAAAAAGTGGCACGACATTATTGCAACAAAGATTTCTAAACAATGAGCAGGATTTAATCCATTAAAAACTGGTTACACCCGAATTACATGAGACGAGCTTGGCCAGAATTTCTACTGCCCACCGGATATCAATTTTGCAGGTCCGTTCTAGATCTGGATTGGAGTCACTTGCGAGTTCCAGGTTTTGGGTCCAATTTGAAATAAGCGTGAAGGTCAATAAAACCCTGATATTTCTTGTTCATCATTGGTATACTAATTATATTTATACAAAAATGAAGTATTTTTCTACTGTTGTATGACACAACTGATTAAATAAAAAAAGTATTGCTTGGTTTTATTATAATTATATTTTTTAGTAATTTTAATTTATATATAATATATAATTATATTATATATACATGGTGTTTACTTTGATTTGAACGTTTTAAAGTGATAATTAAGGAATGAAGTTCGATGGTAATATAGACATGTCATACATCAAATTAAAGCTTACATTTTAACATTTTCAAAACTTGCATCATAAATTACATGTGCGGACTTGTCTTTTTTTGAGACGAAAATGAAACAAAAATGAGCCGTTTTTTTGTTCAAATATCGGTGGTAACATGAAATTAACTGTTGAATCCTTCACTGGATTGCAAGGTTGGTGCTTTTACTGGGGCTAATTGAAACACACGGACGCTCAGTTTCTGACCTTGTCCCGACACTTGCAAGATGACTCCTCCAAAAAAAGTGGCACGACATTATTGCAACAAAGATTTCTAAACAATGAGCAGGATTTAATCCATTAAAAACTGGTTGCACCCGAATTACATGTGACGAGCTTGGCCAGAATTTCTACTGCCCACCGGATATCAATTTTGCAGGTCCGTTCTAGATCTGGATTGGAGTCACTTGCGAGTTCCAGGTTTTGGGTCCAATTTGAAATAAGCGTGAAGGTCAATAAAACCCTGATATTTCTTGTTCATCATTGGTATACTAATTATATTTATTCAAAAATGAAGTATTTTTCTACTGTTGTATGACACAACTGATTAAATAAAAAAAGTATTGCTTGGTTTTATTATAATTATATTTTTTAGTAATTTTAATTTATATATAATACTGTATATATATATTATATATACATGGTGTTTACTTTGATTTGAACGTTTTAAAGTGATAATTAAGGAATGAAGTTCGATGGTAATATAGACATGTCATACATCAAATTAAAGCTTACATTTTAACATTTTCAAAACTTGCATCATAAATTACATGTGCGGACTTGTCTTTTTTTGAGACGAAAATGAAACAAAAATGAGCCGTTTTTTTGTTCAAATATCGGTGGTAACATGAAATTAACTGTTGAATCCTTCACTGGATTGCAAGGTTGGTGTGGGAGTGATATGTAATGCGTTTGGTCAATTTTCCTTAGATCACCAAAGTAAAGCAACACAAGACTGTTTTGTGGTTGGATGGGTGACCATTTAAATAAAAATTGTACTTCTCCCATCCAGGGGTAACGCTTTTTACCACAATGTGGTTTCTCTACGAATTTTAACCATTCCATTTCTGTTTCTGGTTCATTGACAAAATTTGAAGATGCATATATTATGGCGTTCATCCTGACAAGTTTCCACGTTGCGATCAGTCACATTAAAATGCCATTTAGCTTCATGTTACCACCGATATTTGAACAAAAAACAGCTCATTTTTGTTTCTTTTTCGTCTCAAAAACAGACAAGTCCGCACATGTAATTTATGATGCAAGTTTTGAAAATGTTAAAATGTAAGCTTTAATTTGATGTATGACATGTCTATATTACCATCGAACTTCATTCCTTAAATATCACTTTAAAACGTTCAAATCAAAGTAAACACCCTGTATAATACAGTTATTAAATTATAAACATTTTCTTGATATCGATCGTTGTTTCGCTCTAATTATATATTTTTATTAATACATTCGTTCAAATAAATTTCGTTCAAAGTGTTTCGTTATTCGTCTTAAATGTTTTCGTTCAAATAACTTTCGGTCAAATTGTTTTCGTTATTTTTTTATTCGTCTTAAAAATGTTTTCGTTCAAACAACTTTTCAGTCAAATTGTTTTCGTGATTTTTGGATTCGTATTAAAATAATTTCGTTCTAATTTACTTTCGTCCATTTTTATTTCGGTCAAATTATTTTCGGTCAAGTCCCCCTCCCGATTTTCGCTTTCCGGTTTCTTCTGATTAAAAGCTCCCCTTACGTTTCGCTTTCCGGTTTCTTCTGATTAAAATCTTCCATCTAGGGGTCAGATATAAACTTGTTAACGTTTTCACGTTTTTTCACTCTCATTATTTTGGGCTATAAGTCAGATTAAAAAAGCACGAAAGCATTTTACAGCGAAAACAGTTTAGCCGAATTCAATAATCACGAAAATAATTTGACCGAAAAGTTATTTGAACGAAAATTTAAGACGAATCAAAAAATAACGAAAACAATTTCAACGAACGTATAATACCGTTATTTTGACCGAAAAAAAAAACATGAAGAAAAATATTAATAAAAAGTTATAACAATAATTAAATCAAAAAAATCATAAATTAAAACGAATGCAATTAATGCAAAAATGAAGGATATTAAACATTTAGTAAAGTAAATTTGATAATGTTTAGAGCTAGAGGAGCTAGCTATAATAGGCAATTATTAAATGCACCCGTGGAAGCATGTTTAAAAAAATTAAGTTTAAGAAATCACGAATTGATGTTGCATTAAACACTATAATAGCTGGTACATAAAATCAAAATTCATTATTATAATCATATCGAGAGGTCCCTCCTAGGTGAAAAATTACGTTTTCAACTCATTCTTTACACGTCTAAACCTAGCTAACCCTTTTACCTCTAAAACACACCTTATTTCCTCTTCGCTCAAAGTGAGGATGAAATGAAGACAATATTTCTAACATTTTATGTTCAAGAAAAGAGGAAAAAAGACGTAATCTCGTCTTTTTCACTTATTTTTTCCTCTAAAATGGTGCAATATAAGAGGAGAAAAGTTGAGAGAAGATTTTAATAGCGAAAAAAAGATGAAATTTATTTCAACTCGGGCGCTATAATAAATATATATATATAACATTGGTATAAAATGCATGCAGTTACATGATTTACATGATATTATATATATTATATAAGGGTTGTTATCTTTTGTCCATTACACTTCATAAATATATAATTATGTGTTTTTCTTTTATATATTATAATTATATTTTTTAGTAATTTTAATGGCCCCAGAGAATTGGTCCGAAGAGGAATTGGTCCGAAAAGGAATTGGTCCGAAAAAGAGGCGGTGCAAACGAGGAGTGGGGGGTTCTTAAAAACGTGTCAGATAAAAGTGGCAACGCTGCAAACGATTCGGACCAATTCCGCTTTCGGACCATTTCCTCTAAATATGATTTTTGTTTAATTTTGGTAGCATTACAAAGTGTAATCAGTAATCATTTTAAAAATGCAGTTAACTACTAAAAGTGCATTTATTGCAAATTGCAGACACTAACTTTATTTAAAAAAAGACGGCCAAAAGAAGGCGAAGAATTGGTCCGAAAGGGAAATTGGTCCGAAAGCTTTAATATATCAATTAAGAGGAATTGGTCCGAAAGCTTTATAATATCAATAAAGAGGAATTGGTCCGAAAAAATTATAATGTCAATTAAGAGGAATTGGTCCGAAAGCTTTATAATATCAATAAAGAGGAATTGGTCCGAAAACTTTTTAATGTCAATTAAGAGGAATTGGTCCGAAAGCTTTATAATATCAATAAAGAGGAATTGGTCCGAAAACTTTTTAATGTCAATTAAGAGGAATTGGTCCGAAAGCTTTATAATATATCAAGAAAGAAGAATTGGTCCGAAAGCTTTATAATATCAATAAAGAGGAATTGGTCCGAAAACTTTATAATGTCAATTAAGAGGAATTTTGGTCCGAAAGCTTTATTGCATCAATATAGAGGAATTGGTCCGAAAGCTTTATATTGTCAATTAAGAGGAATTGGTCTGAAAGTTTTATTATATCAATATAGAGGAATTGGTCCGAAAGGTTTATTATATCAATATAGAGGAATTGGTCCGAAAGCTTTATAATGCCAAAATAGAGGAATTGGTCCAAAAGCTTTATAATGTCAATTAAGAGGAATTGGTCCGAAAGCTTTATAATGTCAATTAAGAGGAATTGGTCCGAAAGCTTTATAATGTCAAAATAGAGGAATGGGTCCGAAAGCTTTATAATATCAATAAAGAGGAATTGGTCCGAAAGCTTTATAATATCAATAAAGAGGAATTGGTCCGAAAACTTTATAATGTCAATTAAGAGGAATTGGTCCGAAAGATTTATTATATCAATATAGAGGAATTGGTCCGAAAGGTTTATTATATCACAAACTAAAATATAAAATGAAATTTTATGACAATATTTTATGATAAAAGATTAATAATATGGAATAAGGGTGGAATTCAAAATTGCTAAAAAATCACTTCAGTCATGATATCTATGTAATTTTTGGACACAGTGATATTTTTGTAAATATTATTCAAATTATTAAAATTCAGCTACACAAATAACAAGATTCTGTGGTATTAATTATATAACAAATTAGCATCCATCATTGTAATTTTTAGGGAAATCCTTAATCAATAGAATTATTATGAATATAAAAATATGTAATTATTTTTAAAAAAAATATATACGTACTGATGACAGAAAAAGGTCAAAAAGCACATTGGAAATATTTAATTATTCAATTAAAGCATGTTGTCATTTGATGGACTATTACATCTTGTCTTATTGGCTAAAAATGTATTTAAAATGATTTTTTTAAAGCTTTAATAATTTTTTATGCAACTGCACAATTAAAAGATAACAACTTATTCTTCTTAGTAAAATATTAAAAAATTGAAAACGAAGTCAAATCACCTCATACGTACATATTGAAAAAATTAAAAAATTAGTACGTGAAGAAATAATATATACACAGTTTTGCAGTTTTGTACTAGATCATTCTCTTTTTTTTAATCATGGGGTTTCAAACAAAAACAAACGAGCCTGCAGTGGCCTCCCCCACACCCCCAATTTAAAATTAAAATATATGGCAGATTCCTGAGATTCCTCTTTATTGATATATGAATAGTAAAGATTTCAGACGAATTCCCATTTCGGACAGTTTCCTCTCTACTTATGAAATTAAATTTTAGGACAGATTCCCCTTTACTGATATAATAAAGCTTTCGGACAGATTCCCCATTCGGACCAATTCCTCTTAATTGACATTATAAAGCTTTCGGACCAATTCCTCTTAATTATTACATTAAAGCTTTCGGACCAATTACTCTATATTGATGTAATAAAGCTTTCGGACCAATTCCTCTATTTTGCCATTATAAAGCTTTCGGACCAATTCCTCTATTTTGACATTATAAAGCTTTCGGACCAATTCCCCTTTCGGACCAATTCTTCGCCTTTTCTTTTGGCCGTCTTTTTTTTTTAAATAAAGTTAGTGTCTGCAATTTGCAATAAATGCACTTTTAGTAGTTAACTGCATTTTTAACATGATTACTGATTACACTTTGTAATGCTACCAAAATTAAACAAAAATCATATTTAGAGGAAATGGTCCGAAAGCGGAATTGGTCCGAATCGTTTGCAGCGTTGCCACTTTTATCTGACACGTTTTTAAGAACCCCCCACTCCTCGTTGGCAACGCCTCTTTTTCGGACCAATTCCTTTTCGGACCAATTCCTCTTCGGACCAATTCCTAGGAGCCAATTTTAATATATATAATGTATATATTTTACATATATATAATACAGTTATTAAATTAAAAATATTTTCTTGATATCGATCGTTGTTTCGCTCTAATTATATATTTTTATTAATACATTCGTTCAAATAACTTTCGGTCAAATTGTTTTTGTTATTTTTTTATTCGTCTTAAAAATGTTTTCGTTCAAATAAGTTTTCGGTCAAATTGTTTTCGTGGTTTTTGTATTCGTCATGAATGTTTTCGTTCAAATAACTTTTTTCGGTCAAATTGTTTTCGTGATTTTTGGATTCGTATTAAAATAATTTCGTTCTAATTTACTTTCGTCCATTTTTATTTCGGTCAAATTATTTTCGGTCAAGTCCCCCTCCCGATTTTCGCTTTCCGGTTTCTTCTGATTAAAAGCTCCCCTTACGTTTCGCTTTCCGGTTTCTTCTGATTAAAATCTTCCATCTAGGGGTCAGATATAAACTTGGCAACGTTTTCACGTTTTTTCACTCTCATTATTTTGGGCTATAAGTCAGATTAAAAAAGCACGAAAGCATTTTACAGCGAAAACAGTTTAGCCGAATTCAATAATCACGAAAATAATTTGACCGAAAAGTTATTTGAACGAAAATTTAAGACGAATCAAAAAATAACGAAAACAATTTCAACGAACGTATAATACCGTTATTTTGACCGAAAAAAAAAAACATGAAGAAAAATATTAATAAAAAGTTATAACAATAATTAAATCAAAAAAATCATAAATTAAAACGAATGCAATTAATGCAAAAATGAAGGATATTAAACATTTAGTAAAGTAAATTTGATAATGTTTAGAGCTAGAGGAGCTAGCTATAATAGGCAATTATTAAATGCACCCGTGGAAGCATGTTTAAAAAAATTAAGTTTAAGAAATCACGAATTGATGTTGCATTAAACACTATAATAGCTGGTACATAAAATCAAAATTCATTATTATAATCATATCGAGAGGTCCCTCCTAGGTGAAAAATTACGTTTTCAACTCATTCTTTACACGTCTAAACCTAGCTAACCCTTTTACCTCTAAAACACACCTTATTTCCTCTTCGCTCAAAGTGAGGATGAAATGAAGACAATATTTCTAACATTTTATGTTCAAGAAAAGAGGAAAAAAGACGTAATCTCGTCTTTTTCACTTATTTTTTCCTCTAAAATGGTGCAATATAAGAGGAGAAAAGTTGAAATAAGATTTTAATAGCGAAAAAAAGATGAAATTTATTTCAACTCGGGCGCTATAATAAATATATATATATAACATTGGTATAAAATGCATGCAGTTACATGATTTACATGATATCATGTAATATATATTTTATAAGGGTTATTGTTATCTTTGTCCATTACACTTCATAAATATATAATTATGTGTTTTTCTTTTATATATTATAATTATATTTTTTAGTAATTTTAATATATATAATAATATATATATTATATAATATATATAATACATATCAGTTATTAAATTATAAATATTTTCTTGATATCGATCGTTGTTTCGCTCTAATTATATATTTTTATTAATACATTCGTTCAAATAAATTTCGTTCAAGCGACAATAAATAAAATGAGGAAAAACAACACATAAATAATATAAATTGATAATTAGACCGATATTATAATACTAATAGCAATTTTAATTACTAACCTACAACAGGCATGGAGGAGGTTTGGGTAACTGAATTTGCATCTCATCTCTTAATTAAGTACGATCTTTTAAAAGAAATACGCCACAAAGTATCGTTGCACCTTAGTGAATACGAATATTATAAACTTTTGAACCAATTAGAGATATTTCTCGTCGTTTTTCTTCAATTTCATGACATGCCCTGACTCAAAGGCACAGTTGGGCACAGTTGGGCACAGTTATACTTCCCAGTTAGTGGAATTGTTACTCCCATTTGTTCCCCATTAGGGCACAGTTGCAGAAAGGGGCATACCATTTACGCAACTGTGCCCCAATGGGGAACAAATGGGTGTACCATTTTGTGCCATGTTTCTAAATTGGGAGCAATATGGAAATAGTTTGAATAGCTTTTATGACATTTTTAATTATTTACGTATATATTATATATAAAAAAATGCAACTATTAATTAATTAATTGACATTATAATTATAAATATTAAAACTTAAAAAATATAAAAAGTATAGCCAATAGACATGCAGATTGTGAGGTCGAAATTTTTTTAATTTGATGAATTTTCATTTTATCTTCAATAAGTAAAATTTTCAATGTAGTGTTTTGGACCAGAATTGATCCCCCTTTGTGCCCAATAGTCTGTTAATTGTGTGATTAAGATTTATGAATTTTATGATCGACTTTAAAACTTCGCCGCTGTTCATTGTTCACGCGCATGCGCAGAAATCGCAGAATCACGTGACTTGTTTCTCATTGGCTAAGAATTATATCGCCATCTTGCCCGCCTGCAGAGAAGTTTCCGCACTTACCGTGCAATACATAAATTTTTATGTAATTTATTATGTTTTCTTTATCCAAAAAAGCTTTAAATATTGTGAGATTTTAAGATAATGGTTTAAAGAATATTTTTGTGAGAAAACTTGTGAAGAGACACCTCACGGACACCTTAAATCTGGTAGGTAAGTTGTGCACAAACTTTGAATATTTATTTATTTTGTCTGTGGTGTAACAGTTGTGTTTTTATTTGGCTTCTCCACCTGTTGTTGATCAACAATATAAGATTTTTTTAAATTATTTTCCTCGCGTGTTTCTGTTTTTCTTGTATATTTTGCAGGCTTGTATGCATACAGTAAGTTGCTTGAAATATATTATTTTAACAAAGTTCTATAGGAGATGCATATCATATCATACTGAATTTTGAAAATTAATTAGAACTGCAATATGGTATTATTTCATAATTTCAGTTTGCGTCTTTTTAATATTTTTTTTTATTATTATTATTATTAATTCTTGCTTACATGCTTATAGTATATATATATGTATACGGTAAAAAATCATATTTTTTTTTTCATTTAAGAGAACCACCCCATATGCATATTCTCCATTTGTGTCATTTGTGTGCATAAATATACTAAAGGAGATTAAATTTTCTTGCGAAAATTGTATGTACGTACTTCACTGTATAATACTGTACCGCGGTACAGTATTATATATACAGTGAAGTACGTACATACAACTGTATTTTTATTCGCGAGTAAAAATACAGGCTTCATTTTTCAAGCCTAGCTTCTTATTTTTTTTTTACCTAATTGATTGTTTGGATATTTTAACAATCTCTCCACCTCCACCTCTACGGGGACAAAACCTAACAAGCCTAGGCTACAAAACTGTCTCCTTTCCTATCCTATTAATATCGTCATCCATGCAGTCACCTTATTCCTCCGAACCTGAAGGGTTGTCGGGGGGCACCCGAGGGAGTACAGGCCTCAACGTTTCCTGTCCGTCCTCCGTCAAATCTCTGTCTGTCTACACCGGAGGGGGGGGGGGGGGATAACCAAGGCTCTAGTCCTGGCGAAAAACAATTTGAACATACAGTATCTAAGCAATTTTGTTAAGCAAAATAAATATGGATTATCAGAATCATGAAATAATATATATTTGTGAAATATATTTTTAGCACACATCATGGTAATAAAAGAAAAAAAGAATATAAACGCGCTTAGAACTCAGTTGACTGGTACTTTGAGCCTTGGCCTCCCCCCCCCCCCCGCCCCCCCCCCCCCAGCAGTATATTATAGGTTCTCTGTTCTCTGAGTTGACAGGTTAGATAGATATGACAAAGTAATTAACAACGAGTATTGAAAAAATGATACTTTATATGCATACAGTATACATGATTTTAAATGCTGTAGTGAAATTCTTTTATTAGTGATATTTAATTAATTATTGAATAGAAAAACATATATAATATTAAAGTTTATAGATATAAAAAATTCAAACTTTTTTAGTTTATAGGCTGAATGGAGTATAAATTATACACAAACTTCTTTACTCTTTTAATTAAACACAATTGCATTGAAAAATTCTACTTTTGTTCCTGGATATGGTTCTAAAAAAAAAGCTGGCTTTTTCCCAGGTTGAAAGCTAAACTTCATCAATGTAATTGATCATAATTTCTAATGCTTTCTTTTTTGGTCCAACAGCTTGGGGTAAAATCTACAAACACCAAAGCAGAATCTGCTGGTTCCTGTCGGTGGCGCATGGCTTTATTCTGACATAAATATGAATGGTAGGTAAATTTTAATATTTCTTTGTGGTTTGAAGGTAAGTGAACAATTTTTTAAAATCAAAATCTCAGAAACACTTTAAAGCTTAAATAAAATCTTTAAAACCCGGAACGCTTGGAATTGATTCAGCGCATAACTGATAATGAATTTGGTGCATTTAAATGTGATTCAAAGGTTTGTTACGGGATTCAGATTAATAATAAAAAAAATTATTATGGTCAATAAGAATGAGACACTCGCATTTAGTATGTGTGTAAGCCAAAGTGGCCACTCTGCTCGTGAAGTTGTATAAATGAAGTTAATGACACTATTTTTAAAACAAAAAATATAGAATAGTGTAGTTGTAAGTGTGTCATATATAAAATTTTTTGTTCAGATACTTCAGATAATTGCCATATGGATTAGAAAAAAAATGTAAAGTGATCGCAAAATAATAAAAATAAAGTTAGAGTTTCTAAAAAATAGTTCTGGTTATCCTCCATATTGACCCAAAATTTAAAAAAATGTATATATATATATATATAAATATCTGGCATAGGTTTTATAAAAAAAAAAAAAAAAAAAAAAAAAAAATGAAGGCAGAGTACGTGAAGGTGTTGTTTAACATGGGGGCTTACTACTGATAGGTGTCATGGAAAAAAAAAAAAAAAAATCAAAACATTTAGCAGTATTCTATAACTTGAGCTTTAATAAAATGCAAATTATATATAAAAAAAAAAATCAACTTTATTTTCCGTAAAAAAACTTGGAAAATTTTCCACGTTAATTTGCATATGAAATTTTCTTGATTTTTTAACGGAAAAACGAGTTTGAACACGAAATTATTTTAATCACTTTTTGGTTAAAGCTCTAGTCCTAGAAAATTGCTGCTATATTTTTTTCACACCACCTAGCTAATGCAGTATTATTTATTTTTTTTAAGATTTTTGAGAGTCTTTTTGAGGTTAGGCCCCATGTTCAGCTGAATTTGACTGGATTTTTTTTTTTTTTTTTTTTTCTGTTGAACCAATGCGGATAGAATTATTTGGATATCAGTTCCATACCTCCGGCGGAATTTTTTTTTAGAACGTATTACCTCAACTTTTTTTTTTTTTTTTTTTTTTTTTTTTTGCTCTTTTTACTTTAATCATCCAGTCAAACAAGAACCAAATTATTGTTGGCATTGAACCCACTGGAAAAGTAAATATAAATAAATGTTCAATAAAAAATTACATATTGAAAAAAAAAAAAAAAAAAACATTTTTTAATTGTATGGCACTCTAGTGCAGTCCAGTACTAAAAGTAAGCTGTTTTTCGGACTGTTTTTTAGTTAAAGAAATAATACTGTATGTAAATTTACTACAGTATCTAATATTTTCCTCATTTTCGCAGGTGCCATATTAAGCCGCCGGCCTTGAGACACAATCGCCACAGTGAAAGCTGACGTTGATCATCCGGCGTCTCCACCATGAAGATTTGTAAAATTATGTAAAAAAAATGATAATAATAATAATAAAAATTTGTAAAAAAAAATTATAATTCATGTGTACATATTATGATATTTAATTATTTTGTAATATAATATATTAGACCCTCTAATATGTATACCTAGAAAAAAAAAATATAGGTGATTTTTTTTTATTTAACTTATTTTTAATTATATAGGATACGATAACACGATATACATGATAAATATCTATTAATAATAAATATAATTAGGGGAAACAAATTTCATTGGAGTAGGGGGTTGGAGGGGGCGCCATGTTCCAACCATTTGTCCAACTGTGAATTTCCACGTTCGGCCATTTTGTGAGGTACCGAGTTGGGGCACAGTTGATTTGACTGGGAGCAAATGGGATATTCCCATTTGTGACCAGCCACAAGGGGATTAGTAAATGGTCTGCCAGGTTGAAATTACAATGTTAATAGAACCCAAGCTTCAACATGGTAACCAACTGTGCCCAACTGTGCCTTTGAGTCAGGGTGACGCCATCATCGCGTTCACAAAATTTTCCACTTCAGCTGACTAAATTATATTTACGGTTTGCGTTCTTCATTTGCTTTTTAATTTCACCTTAATTTTTTTCAGGCTATTAAGGGTAAGGTAACGCCACCAATGTTAAAAAAAATCCCTCTCACAAAAATTCTGAAAAAAATTTAAAATGTTCTCCTCTACACCCCCTATCAGTAAAATGGGATAGAAACCATAAAAAATTGGAGTTCAAAGTCTCAAAAAAAATCTAGTTTTAATATATAAGATGCATGTGAATGCTTTGGAAGAGAATTTTTATCTTTTTCTAATTATTTGTGTATTGTTATATTTGGTTGATCTAAAAAAAAATTGTGTCTTCTTCAATTTTCGAGGCTGCCTTGGCTTCTTCCGCCAGTTGGCGCTAGCGTGCAGAACTTGTGTCCTGGCTGCCTTCGCCAGCTGGCGCTAGGGTGGGGGAACATGTGTTCTGGCTGCCTCCGCTAGCTGGCGCTAGTATGCAGGACATGTGTTCGTAATACCAACTCTTTAGTGAAAAATCAACCAAATAAATCAATTATAAATAATTATTAAAAAAATTAAAAATTCAACTTTCAAAGTGTTCATTTGCATCTTATATATTGATTCTAGATTTTTTTTGAGACTTTGAACTTCAAGGGGGTGGGTCTCTTAAGGTGGGGGATGACCGTGTACAGTACATGATTGTATGTATATATACACATAGAGTAAAGCTAAAATTTACTTACGTATGTGTCTGTAGAAGGTAATAAAGATATACCAAAATGCTCCAGCAAGTCCAGCCATTAATGTGGCAAGTCCCAAAAATTTTACACTTTGCAGAGTCTCAACTGAATGCCAGGATTCAAGTTTCTTACAGAAATGCAGATAGTGAATATGAAAAGTGATGGCAGCAAAGACAGCTGAAACAATGTAAGGACGAAAAGAATTAAAATTTGAATTGTTGTTTTCATTTTGCACAATCTTAAGTACTTCATTATATGCATTATACTTTACCAGAAATAAAACCCCAAGCACCAGCATCAAGGTTGTGATAAACACCACCGAACACTATGCACGCCGACAGACCAAATAATACGCCTAGGCTGCTGCTAATTAAGCTGAACCACAGTTTGCAATTCCCTGCCATAATCCTAATTTATGTTAGTATAAAAATAATTACTTTATTCAGACTTATTCAGAGTTTAAGAACCCGGAGAAATTGCACCTTTGAATTGCACTGTCGAATACTTTTTTACATTTCAACACATCGATGTCACAATCAGCTGAATAGCTGATCCGAAAGTAAAAGTGAAAAGGGAAAAGGGAGGGAGAGGGGGAGGGGACGAGAGTGGAACGGATATTTTGATTGGACGAAAATCACTCGAATTACTTGATTCCGCCGATTCCCGCGATTCCGCTTGATTCTGCGGCTTCTGCGGCGTTCTGCGTCTGCGGATCAAAGCGAACTTCAGAGTTACATAAATTATATATATACAGGCGGGTGTCCACATGAATTTTCCCGATTTGGCACGCAAAATAAAGCATGATAATTTAGGTTGACACAGACTTTTGTTACATCAAATTAAAGCTTAGAGTTCAATATGTTTTCAAAAATTAAAACTAGAGAAAGCATATATTGCGTGTGGACTTAATTGTCTTATTCTTTTGAGACAAAACGGAAACAAAAATTTGACATTTCTGAGCTCCAAAATCCGCAGACTCTGGAATTCATCTAAAAAAACTTTATATTTAATCTTTCGCTGGAATAAAAATTTACCTATACACCATCATTTATCCCAATTAAGGCTTCAAGCATGATCACCGTTGCATGGTATACCCCAGCACACGTCCAGACTGACCTCCAGTTCTCGCACTCAAGTTGTGCCAAATCATCGGCGTGACTGAATCGATGGCTGCAGTGATGCTGCTTGCATGAGCTCTCGCGGACGTCTCGCACAGGTGTCTTGAAGACTGTCTTTCTGGTCTTTCACGTAGCCCCTCAGAATTAAAGAAGTCGGGTGGAATGAAGTCAGAAAAGACCTAAGGGTCCACAGCGTGGGTCCGTAACGGCCGATCCATGCAGCGACATGGGAACACCTGGCTTAATAGACGATCACGCACTGCATTTGCCCAGTGAGAAGGTACGTGCATCATCTTCCTGGAATATGATGATGTGGACGCCTCAAATCTCTTCGGCTTGGAGCAGCTACCCAGCAAACCATGCCTTGCTGGCCTACAGCTGGCCAGCTGCTGGTCTGCTGCTGGTACTGCTGGCAGATGGCTTGCCAGCAGAGGCCAGCAGTCGGCCATCTGACGGAGTGACAGCATGCGGCTTGCCTTCAGAGACCCATATGCTGGCCAGCACTGGTATGCCATCCATAAATTTTGATTTTGAAATTTTTTCGGGACAAATAATTTTTATTTTTGAAACATGTATTTCCAACATCCCTCAACTTAAATTCGTAAGAAAATATTAAAAATTTTAAAAAAATTATAATTTTATGCTACTTTTCTTACAGTTTGTGTTGAAATCTTCATACCGTATAAGTTCAAATATTTTGAATAATAAGTAAGCACTAACATCTAATACTTACTAACAATCACCCAAGTGTAGGGGATAGGACACCTGCCTACGGTGCCAATGGTCCAGAGTTCGATTCCTGGTGGTGACAATTTTTTTATTCAATTTGATAATTTTTTCTTATTTTGCTTATATTAATTAAGCATAAAAATAATTTTCAGGTGATACTGAATGATTTTAATTTAATTGCAAATTAAATTAAATTTTGTGATGGCATGCCAGCGCTGGGTCCAGCATCTGGCCGGTATACAAGAAAAGCGCAGAACCAGCATGGCTTGCCAGCGCATGCCAGCAGTGGCAAGCCGGTCTGTGGCCAGCTGTAGGCCAGCAGGTTTTGGTTTGCTGGGTACTATACTCCAGCGTATCCAGGCAGTTGTCCCACCTCACCGCACCTGACTTTTTTCTGAGGGGCTTCGTGAAAGACAGTCTTCAAGACACCCGTGTGAGACGTCCGAGAGCACCAGCAGCGCATCACCGCAGCCATCGAGTCAGTCACGCCGGCGATTCAGCGCAACTTGTGTGCGAGAACTGGAGGTCTGTCTGCATGGACGTGTGCTGCAGTACCAACGATGCATATGCTCATGTGGTGCCTTGGTGTAAATAATGGTGTAGGTAAATTTTCATTTAAGCGAATTAAAGATTGAATATAGTTTCTTTCAGAGGAATTATATGCTGAGTCTGCGGATTTTGGAGCTCAGAAATGTCAAATTTTTGTTTCCATTTTGTCTCAAAAGAAGACAAGTCCACGTAACGTTTTTTAGTTTTGATTTTTGAGAACATTGAACTCTAAGCTTTAATTTGATGTAAGAAAAATCTATGTCATTCTTAATTATCATGCTTTATTTTGAGTGCCAAATCGGGAAAATTCATGTGGACACCCTGTATATAATATTTTATAATTATATGTACTATATAGCTCAATCTGCAGCTGAGCGAACTTAATTGCTGGGACATGCAAAGTTCCTGTGAGACATATAGAATAATATATATTTATATATAGCATAATTATATATATATGCCATTTATATATAATATGACCACCCCCAATTATAATGAGATATAACGATATATATATAACCGATATAACCCAATATAAGATGATATAAACCCTATACTCGACTCTATTTAATTAACCAAATCGCCGAATAATAACTGAATTAATAAAAATATTGAATTATTATAATATATAGACATAATTTTATTAAATTTTTATCAATTATATAAGATTTATAAAAAATTTAAATCTTAATTATTATACAGACTGAGCCAGAAATGCTGTTCCGATAGTACGCTGAATTTTCGTCGGGAGGACTTTCAGCTAGAAAGTTGAAATTTGGCATACATAAAGCCAAGGGTTGTAAATTTTTTTGACATATGTGTCAGAATTTTTTTAAAATCACTCTTTCATGCCTTTTTAGGGGTGGATTTACGATTTGCATTACTTCCTTATGGGATTTCCATGTTAAATTAAGTTGATAGAAAAATTTTGTCCGATCAGCACCAAATTTTATTTCTAGGGGGTTAAATACACGTTGAATCTAATGGTGTAATTTAAAATGTGATAAAAACAACCCCTAACGAGATATCGACCTTCATTGCATTAAAAATGATTGCATCCTAATTTTGACATTACCGTTGAAACAAGCTGATTTTTTTACCCCAGACAGGCCCGTCGCTAGGCTTTGGGGGGCCCTGTGCGAGATAGGAAGGAAAATAAAATGAGGCCCCCACACCACTGGGGGGTCTGGGGGCGAAGCCCCCCAGAACAGCCCGCCGCAGGCGCGATTTTTTTTGGGCCACGCCCCCTTTTTGAGCATTTTTTTTACCATTAAATTTTATGTTTGAGAAACTCAATAAAAGTGCATGAAGAGTTGCGTACATTCAAGGAGTAAACTTACTTACTTTTTTTTTTTTTTTTTTTTTTTTTTTTACGGGTTAGAATTTTATTCTCTTACTAGTCTTAATTGATCTAATAGTCATGGTGCATCTGAACGTGATGGTATGTTTTAAATTTTTTTCATTTGAAAACATTAAGATAATTTGAAAAATTATTTGAAAACATTAAGAAAGAAAAGAATCAAGCATTAGACTAGTGTCTAGTGTACCCTCAATATACCAACATATTATGTATAATTCCTCAATTAATAGACTAAAAAAAACAACTAATTATTTGGGGAAAAAATTGATATTCTAAAGTAGAGTGAGTGATTACAATTTGTTTAAATATTTTATTTTCTAAAAATACTGTAGTTTAACCTGCCCTCTATAGAAATGAAAACCAAAAATTTACATCTCAAATAGCTTCACCACAAAAAGTCCCAAATTTGGTGTTTTGGAGCTAGGCCTTTAACATACAGCCTTATGGTACAGAAAAACAGATTTTTACTCAAACTCTGTCTGAAGTATGGAACCAATAAAAAATACCTACGTAATTTTTATGATGTATTCTCTAATGGATTTTCAAGTAAAATAATTTTTTTACTGATCCGTTTTTCCGGGAAAAAATCTTGAAATGAAAATTAACCCACAGAAACTTCAAGTTTTTTTTTATTATTTTATTTGAAAATCCATTATAAAGAAATTCATCATAGATTACGTAGGTATTTTCTATTGGTTCCATACTTCAGATTAAGTTTAATAATAATAATAATAAATAATAATAATTGTTTATTGGGTTTAAAAATACACAAAGTAAGGAGAAAATATTAACAAATAAACATATACAAAACCCAATTGGTGAATGCAAAAGACGAAAGTCCATACACAAAATGCGTACATTCACCCAAAGAAAATAATATAAATCAGACAATGATATTGTAACTACTTCGTCAATATAATAAAATGAAATGTTAAACAATTAATAAAACAACAAACACATAATTGATATATATGCAAAAGCATATCACACATCAGGCAAATGATACCTTGCAGAGTGAGGCAAGGAATTGTACGCCCTGACTACACGGGGAAAGAAGGAAGCGAAGGAAGGAAGTTTGAGTAATTAAAAAGCTGTTTTCTGAACTATATAAGGCTGCATGTTAAAGGTCTCTGAAACACCAAATTCAGATTTTTTTTTTTTTTTTTTTTTTTGTTTATAGTCAAGCTAATTGAAATTGAATTTTTTGATTCTCATTTCTCAATAAAAGGCAAGTTAAACTATTTTTAGAAAATAAAATATTGAAAAGAAAATGTAATCGCTCACTACCTTAATTAAACAAAAGAGTTCATTTTTTCTTTTATGTATTTATTGATGTATCAAAAAAACAAAAATTTGAGCTTGAAATTTAAAAAAAAAAGTGATATTTTATGCACCTGTCATTAAGGTTATGTTAAAGTAATCGATTTTTGCTAGACATTAATGTATACCTTAAAAAAAAAAAATTCTACTTTTTATTATTATTATTTTTTAAAAAATGCGCAATTGCGGAAATCGCGCTTCACGCGATGGGGGATGGGGGCCCCCCAGGACCGGGGGGCCCTGTGCGGTTGAACCGGCTGCACTACCCTAGCGACGGCCCTGACCCCAGAAAACACCTTTCAATTTTTTAAATCGGAGTTACTTAAGGATTTAATTTTTAGGGGTTGGTGGTAATGTCAAAATTAGGATGCAACCATTTTTTAATGTAATAATGGTCAATATCTCGTTAAGGGTTGTTTTTATCACATTTTAAATTACACCATTAGATTCAGCGTGTTTTTAACCCCCTAGAAATAAATTTTGGTGCTGATCGGACAAAATTTTTCTATCAACTTCATTTAACATGGAAATCCCATAAGGAAGTAATGCAAATCGTGAATCCACCCCTAAAAAGGCATGAAAGAGTGATTTAAAAAAAATTCTAACACATGCCAAAAAAACTTACAACCCTTCGCTTTATGTATGCCAAATGGAGTATTATTGTCCTCAATTTTTTTTATTGCAGAAATGGATAGAGCGTGCAAAGTTATGTTACCCTGATTTTTTTCAGGGTAACATAGAGCAATAGGGTAACAATAATAAAAAATTATTGAAAGTCCTTTTTGTGACGTCACGCGGCGGCAAGTCCTATCTTTTTCTTAAGGAGCGGCGTCTCGTGACGTCACAAAAATAACTTTCAATAATTTTTTAAAAATAGTTCCCGGGTTCTAAAAAATCTGAAAAAAATCAGGGTAGCATAACTTTGCACCCTTTATCCATTTCTGCAATAAAAAAAATTGAGGACAATACTCCATTTCAACTTTCTAGCTAAAAATCCTCCCGCCGAAAATTTAGCGTACGATCGGAACACCATTTCTGGATTTCTGGCCCTGTCTGCAGGGGCGTGCGGTCCATAAAAGCAATGCAAGCAATGCTTGCCCTAAAATTTACCGAGAAAGAAGAAGAAAATAAATTTCGTGACAAGCATTTTTTTCTCTCTTAACAATTTTAAATTTGCCAGCATTTTGCCGCATTTAAATCGGAGATTTATTTTTTTTCGTCTTGCAATAGCAGCGCCTCTACTGGTATAAGCAATCACTTTGGTTGCTTGTAAATAAACCCACCCAACGTAAAGCTTCATAAGGAAATGTATGGGGAGGGGGTGGTAAATGCTGAAGCTTGTGGAATGTACAAGCACTGCTTGTACAATGGCGGCTCTGGGGAATCGGAACGCCCAACTGGTTAAATAGTGTATCAATAGATGGCGCATAAATGATAAAAATCAGGGACAAAATTTAAGGGTCCACGCGCGAGTGACTCATCAAAGTTTAGTTTTTAGTTTCCGGGAAACTAATAATAAGCAATACAGTGCGTGATTTTTGTGGCTCTTTATAAGTGTTTTTTCGTGCTTTTCTCCAATATTTTATTTAATTAATGGACTATAAAAACGCACTAATTTGCCATGCATAAAAAAATTCTTCATCTCAGTGTTTTGTACAATTTAATTCTTATAATTTAATTGCTTTAGCGTGATGATTACGTTTTTATTTTTTTTGTTATAAAAATGGCAGAATTACTTCAAGAAGAAAATATTATTCCTAATCTTTTACAAAAAAAATTTTGGCGCTAGAAACACAACTGAAAAAACGTAAATCGTTTGTGCAGGCCGCCCTATAATATTCCCGAATGAAAAGGTACACCGTTAAGGTATTTAAATGCATATACAGCTAAAAAAAGATAATTGATGCATAGCTGTATGCACCATGATCAATGATCGAAAGTGAATAAAAAAAAATTAAAAATTTACGGCAATTAGCTAATTAAGGAAACAATTTTATTGAGAGCGTTTGTATGATTATAATTTATGTATATCTCCTCTGTAATGAAAATTCGAGTGCCACGCCCCCTTTTTCAAAAAAATCGCGCCTCCGGCGGGGTATTAGCCCCTCGGGGCCCCCTCCGCTGTGTCATTACTTCATTTGCTTGACTAGTCTAAAATGTCACCGCACGCCACTGCCTGTCTGTATATTATATTAATTATATACAGTATAGTGCGTTACTTCAATTATTATATATATGACAAATGAAAATAATATGCATGCATGATATATAATAATTTATACAAATGCATGTTAAATTATATATCATGTATCTCATTACAGAATAGATATATTATGCATTAAATTGGAGTACCGACCTCAAAATTTTTTATTGCATAAATGGATAGAGAGGGTGCAAAAATATGCTGCTATGAATTTTTTTCAGATTTTTCTGACACCGGGAAGTATTTTAAAAAAAAAATATTGAAAGTAAAATTTTGATGACGTCACGAGGCGCCTCTCCTTAAGAAAAGGATAGGACATTAACGCCCGTGACGTCATAAAACGGACTTTCAATTTAAAATACTTCCCGGCCTCAGAAAAATCTGAAAAAAATCAGAGTAGCATATTTATTTTTGCACCCTCTATCCATTTCTGCAATAAAAAAATTTGAGGTCGGTACTCCAATTTATGCGTTGTACCATCAATAGACGGCCATATATATATATATATATATATATATATATATATATATATATATATATATAATTAAACATCTGGCGATCTCAATTAAATTCAGGATTTTTTTATGTAAAAATATTATATTATAAATATCATATGTTATGTATACTTATATACAGCTAGAGGAGTAATAACATATTATTTAATTACATATTACATAATAAAAAAATAATTAAATATTATGAATTGTTAAATTATTATTATAATACCATAATAATACACAGATAGGAAAATAAAAAAAGATGCACAATTAAGTTTTCAAATTTATTTAATTCAAATGAGTTTACAAATTTTGCACGCAGATAAAAAGGCTAAAACAAATTTATAATATAATTAACTTTGCTATCAATAGAATTACATAAAAAGCTTTAATTAAGTAAGGCCATCACAATTATTGATTGCGACTAAATTCACAGCATTAGTGTACGTAGTATTTATATTATAATATATAGAGGCATGTAGCAAAAGCTACAATGACAAACTGTCGTCATACGTACGTATATAAAAAAGTGTAATGGATGGAATTGTGCATTGCAGCAATTTAATTTAAAAAAGATTGCAAAGCCCGATTCAATGCAAACAATTAATATATAAACTGCATTCATCACATGAGATTGCTAACACTTTTGTAACTCTAATATTCATTTGTTGCTATATTTTTGGGATTACAGAGGGGAATAATAGTCATATTTACTATCATATATAATTAAGACATCCAACTGAAGTTCAATTTAAATTTTGTAGCCAAGATCTGATAATATTCCCTATAGGAATTCCAGCTATTAAAATATTTAAAATTAAATCAATACTATCAAGAGTATCAAGTTTGGCCCACAACAAATATAAAGTTTACCGTTTGCATTGCATTGCAGTGAGTCAGTTATTATAAATTATCATTTAGTTGTTGCGATAAATAAATGTTTAACTTTTCTTGTGACCAGAGTGTAACCACAACTTGAGTGTAACATATACACGTATATCACTGGAACTCCTAGAAAGAGCGATGTTTAAATGATATGGTGATATATATATGCAGGCGCGGATCCAGAAAAAAAAATTCGGGGGGGGGGGGGGGGGGAGGCTGCCTCCATAAGGCCAATGTTAAAAAAGAATTTGGAGTGGGGGAAATGCCTATATTGCCCATGTTAAATCCAAAATTACGGGGGGGGGGGGGGGCTGCAGCCCCCCCAGCCCCACCCCCTGGATCCGCGCCTGTATATATGGTAAAAAATGGAGTATCAACCTCATTTTTTTTTATTAATTTTGCAGAACCAGAAATATGCAAATTTCAGACCAGGAAATATTTCTAACTTTTTCAAAAAAAATTTGAAAGTCCATTTATGATGTTATGAGGCCCCGGGGCGTCACTCCTTAATCAAAGGACAGGACTTTGAAGCTGCAAAAAGAGGGCGTTAAAATCAAATTTTTAATAATTAAAAATAATAATAATAAAATTTCAGCTGTAAAAAATCTGAAAAAAATCAGAGTGTTTAGCATATTTTATTGCACCCTCCATTGATTTCTGCAGGAATATTATTTCTTTTAGGTTGATGCTCGAATAAGGTTTGATATCATTGATGTAGCAATCAAAAATACAAAATCTGAAGCTGTATTACACGATTCAATTTTGTATGCAATTTTTCTGCAAAAAATTCATCTCTATTCAAACAAATGGAATTGAGGTTTTCTTGTAAGAACATTTTTTGTATGCAATAATTAAAAAATTGTATCATGTAATATACAATAATACAAGGCCTTTTTGGAACATAAATTGTAGTCAGTGCAAAGCAGAATAAACATTTTCGTTCCTTCATAGCGTACTCATGGCAATGCCATGGTTCACTATCTCTAATCCCATAGCTCCCTCCGAATCATTTTTGTAATTAGTGTATATAATAAATTGTGTACATGAAATAATACTGCAAGGTGAGGATGATTAAAATACAAGCAATAATGTTTTGAAGAGAAAAAATTGGACAAAAAAAGTTAGCAATAGATGGCAACGAAGTTGACAAACTACTTCAACAGGAAGTTTATTTTTTTAATTGTTTTTTAATTGATGTACATCAATCAGTAAGCTCTAGCAAGAATGCTTATAACTATTATAGTTAACACAAAAAACACACAAAAAAAAAGACAGGAATTTAAATTCCAAAGCTGTATAATATGGGAAGCACATTCTATGAATATAATTAAATTTGTTCATATATTATCTATATTTATTTTAGATCACATAGCCACACTCCTTTTATATACATAAATTTTGTGTGTAGACAATTTTTTTATTTACTCCAGAATTTGTAATAGTAAAAATACAAATTTGTAAACAAAAAATAAATTGCAAAACATAACAATGGCATAATTATTTTACTGGACATTTTAGAGAGCTATTATATACCAATATATATAGTATTACATCAAAATGTCTACATAAATATTAGGATATCAAAGCTTTGCAAGCCATGCACAACAGTTTTATCACAAATGTATAACATCCAGAAACAATTTGTTAAAAATTAAGAATATCTTTAATCTTTGGCATTAAGTTCACAAAATTCGTAATGAATAAGAAACATATTAATTAGCAACAAATCATTTTTGCTGTGTGAGGCTTAACTTAAATATGATACCGGGGCTTGACTTTATAATATCTCAGGCCAATATATGTTGGCCATCAAGAATGGTGACTGAAATCAAAGGCTTAAATTAATTCAAGTCAGCTTATAATATTTTACTGTTTCCCCCACTGTCATATATTATATTACATATATAAAATCTAAACCTACAGAGATGAGGGAGAAAAATAAATATATAGCAATAGAGTAAATTAAATAAATTTTAGTTTAAAATAAGAGGAATTATAACAGTAGGGAGGGAGATTTTTTTTTTAATTAAGGTAGAGATAATGCCGAACAGCTGTTCGACATACTCTCCTTTTTTATTAACATGTAAGCCTTAGCAAATTCACAAAAATTCTAAAATTTTTTTGAGAGACAGATATTAGTGCCTAGAAGCCATAGAAAAAAAATTCAAATCAATTTAACGAGCCGATTTTTTTTTATTTTTTTAATTTTCAGCATAGGGCTTTCCATGGAGACAAAAAAATAACTTAATTAAAAAAATTGGCTTGTTGAATTGTTTTGAAACTTTTTCTGTGGCTTTTAGGCACTAATCTGCCTCTCAAAAAAATTTCAGAATTTTTGTGAATTTACTAAGGTTTACATGTTAATCAAATCAAATGGGAGTACGTCGAACAGCTGTTCGGCGTTATCTCTACCTTAATAGATCATAACATAATTATTGGGGGGAAAATAAAAATTCTAGCACAATTATATATGAGGGTTAAAAATTTGTGGGGGAACAATAAATTGAAACTTCTATATTTACAGAGCAGAAAGAGGGGAGGTAAGGTAGATACTGTTTTTACCGCCTTTTTTGCAACAAATTGCAATATATACATACATACATACATACATATATATATATATATATATATATATATATATATATATATATATATATATATATATATATATACAAGGTATATATAGACACCTTGTAAATATATATATATATATATATATAAAGCATTGAGCAGCTAGTTAATAACAGCACTTTCTAAATATGAAAGAGAGGGGGAGACTATAACATATTTTAAAATGTTCATTATTAATATACCATGGACATTGTATTTTGTGAATTAATTTTTAAACAAAACAAAAACTCTTAAATTGTGAAAGCTGTATGGCATTTCACAATTAATGCCTGCATGTATATATAATGAGCTATAAGATGAAGCTTCAGGTATTCATCTTAATTCTCTTAGGTGTTACTATGGTTCTTATGTTTATAAACTGTTGTTTGGGTGCAAGCATTTGCAACTAATCAAGCATCACTATTAACAAATTAACATATATTAGGTAAGGCTAAGATAGGGGGAGGGGCCGGGGATAATAATGCTGGAGGAGATCCAGGCCCCTCTCTAGGTCAATGTTAACCCTTTCATAACCTGTTGGGAGGGCGCACATATAACCTATAACTCGACAAACCTATAATATAGTTTGTTTTTCAGATCATACACATTTTTTTTTTTTTAATTTCTAATCATGTATACACATAGTGCAGTATTGATCTTCTATTTTTACTGCAACTTTATTTACAAACAAAACAGTTTGTATAATAATGCACAACTCAACAAAAATCATGGTTGCTGGAAATGAATGCGAACATTAACCCTATTAAAAGTCCAATTCATCCATAAATAAAATATCAAGTCAAAATAGGTATAATGGATACTTTTGACTTAAAATTCCAGTGAACTTGATGTATATGTTATAATAGCTATATATTATAGGTACTACTGTGCTCTCAATATCGTCCCTCATCCAGAATAAAGAGCTATATCTACCTAACCTGACCGTGTAAAATTAATTTATTTTATTACCTCTTTCATGGCAATATACATATAGCATACAACATAGTATACTTGCATTATTAGATAGGCAAAATTCTAAAATAAAAAGCCCACTGTGCAAATTAAAGTAATAGCAACATCAATAAATTGCTTATATATCTGAGTGCAATATATTAGTATTTAATGATCTGTGAATCAGTAATTAAGCATAAAGCTCATAATTGCACTTACCTCAGATAGCTCATTTGCACACAATGGCAGGCTGGCAGTAGATATATAGCTAGAGCTCAAAATATAATGATAAATATTCCGGACAAAAGACTATAATATAGTTATGTTATATGTATATCATAAAAATTAAAACACATGTACTTATTCCAACCATTTCCAGCAATCATTATCATACTTAAGGGTCACGGACTAATTATCACATTGTTCAGAATTTATGCATTTGGATCAACAATTATTATATTAATCAAATTTATTTGCAAACATTTTTTGCAAAAATATTTTAATTCATTATAATTAATATGTGGCAAACTTATATACTGTTGCCTCATAATGTATTCTAACAACCCCCAAAAAATTTAATAGAATTTTAATCCACTGGCCTTTTCTATATTATTTATATCTTATCATGCACATGCAGACAATGTTAAGGTTTAATGCTCCCCGGCCACCCCCTCCTCCCAGTCATTAGCAGAAAAATCCTACTACTCTTAATTCTTAATTACATTGAAACCAGTGAAATATATATTATATATGTTATTAATTTAAAATTTAAACTTTTTTTTTTAGTTTCTGAGGAGCAACTAAGCATTTACTTTGTGATGTTAAACAGTCAATTGCATAACTATGAAAATGATACTGCTCATTTAATAAAACTATATACTAAATATAAAGTGAAAAGATCCTTAATATTTTGACTTCTGATTCCCCATTCTTTTTTAAATTATGTTATTATAAATTTAAAAAACAGCTTTGGTATTTTTATAATGCAAATCTAGTTCTAGTTTTCACACTTTTTCCAAGAAAAATTCTTAATGAAGTTAACTCTTGAATTATTATAATAAGACCAGACTTCCTTCAAAATTTGGTTAAATAGTGATTAAATAGAAAAATCAAATAAATTAATGAGTTAATGTATTATAAATAAAATATGAATTAAGTATTTTTTTTGGAGGTCTAACCAAACTCTTTTGTTGCTTTTACTTCTGATTCAAACTTTCTAGAACAAACTTGATTAATGATAAACTATATAATATATAGGAAGGATATGTAATTGATTTTAGTTTTAAATCCTTTGCCTGTTTAATCCCAAGATAAAAATTTGGTCAAAGATGAAAGGTATACAGCTATATATAAAAGTATAGAACATTAAATTTGTACATATTTATATGTGAATTGAAAGACTTTTGACAATCAAATTGAATATAAGTAAACCATTCGGTTAATTGGTTATATAGGGATCAAGGTCAAAATATATAGAAAAAAAGCCTTCAAGGGCAATGGCTTATGTCCATTTTTTAACGCCCAGCTTTCAATGCAATATTAAATTATTAGGTTACCACCTAAGGCAGGGATACGTACTATTCTTTAAGACCCTATGTAACCATAATTATACTACTCAAGTAGCTTGCAGAGTTTTTAAAAATTAAATTTTGGGTTTAAGTCAAAATATTTGTGTTCACTCCACTATATAAAATAAATTAAACAAAAAAGGGCATTTCCATTCAAATTAATAATAGAATTTTCTTTCAAACAAATATGGATGAAAGTTTCCTGGGAAAGAGAGCCGGCTCTTTCCGTAGATTGCAGTAAATTGCACGTAATTTAGCTGCAACTTATACTGTAATCAAGCTATGTGGGTATCAGAATCAGGCGTGGATCCAGGGAAAAATTTCAGGGGGGGGGGGGGGACAGAAAATTTTCCCGAGGGGGGGGGTAGCTGCCTCCATAAGGCCAATGTTAAAAAAAATGGAGTGGGGGAAGTGCCCATTTTGCCCATGTTAAATCCCCCCTCCCCCCCCTGGATCCGCACCTAACCAGAATTTTAGTTATCCTGCCTTCTTTTTACAGAAACTCAGTACTGTAACTCACACTATTATTTGAACAAGGCAATGCTATTATAATATAGAGAATCACAATATTGAATAAGAAGCACTCCAACAGTGATCAAATGCTTGTTTCTAATTGGTCGTGTGGTAGCATAAATATAATGCAAAAGGTAGCATTAAGAATATTTTAGCATCGTGTCCTGCAACGTAATAAAATTTTCAGATACACAATTGTGTGTTTTTACTCTTTATATAATTTTTCTTTATGCATGGTAGAGAATGCTGAGATTTGATCTCTTAATATACAGCAATTTTTTATACTGTGTATTGTATTTTTCAATTCAATTCATTTTTTTTTTTTTTTTTTTTTTTTTTACTGTATAATTATTTTTACACAGTGACAAGCAATTGTTTATGAAAATTAGGTATCTTTCGACAATTCAGGTGTGGAGCACACAAGTTGTTTGTGAGCAACAGCATAATTAAAGCTTATATATCACATTTTTATATTAAATATTAATTTAAAAGCTGAAAAAAGCTTCAACATTTAAAATTAAGGCAATGATATGGCAATTTTTGCATTAAAGAGTGTTGTGGATTTTATAGATAAAAGTGCGGACAGCATATAAATGAGATGTGTGCTTTCGGAACTTGAGTTACATGCCATACTGGTACTAGTTGTTCTTCTTGTTATAGTTGCCATATACCTTGTTTGCCACAGCATTAGTAAGCTTGGGAACGGAGACAAGAAGCAGGAGGGGCAAGGCAGCATTCAGCAGCATGATGCTCACATAGAAGAGGCGAGCATCATTGGTGGGAGCGTTCTGACGACCAGCATGAGACAACCACAGAACCAAGACCGCACACAGGGACTGGAGCAGTCCGCTGGTAATTAAATCTCGCCTGCAGGTTGGCTGCGGAAACAATGAATTATTAGCAAACAAGCTTATTTACCTCCTTGGTTCTACTATACTTTATGAATGTGCTGCAATAACTTAAGGTAGAGATAATACGGATCAGCTGGCCCAATGCTAAAAAAATCCCATTCATAAAAATTATGAAAAAAATTTAAAATGTTCTCCTCTACATCCCCTATCAGTAGGTAAAATATCAGGTATACAAAAACGAGCTAGTTCTCGAGTTATTAATTTTTAAAGTTGACTAATTTAACATGGAGAAATGGAACTTCCATGTTAAATTGGTCAACTTTAAAAATTAATAACTCGAAAACTAGCTCGTTTTTGTATACCTGATATTTTACCTACTGATAGGGGATGTAGAGGAGAACACTTTAAATTTTTTTCATAATTTTTATGAATGGGATTTTTTTAGCATTGGGCCAGCTGATCTGTATTATCTCTACCTTAAAGTACTCCTGCACACTCCATTCTAATAAAAATGTATACTATTACACAGTACAAAGTTCTACATTTATTTTGTCTATCAAAATTGCATGTATTACTGCAATGAATGTCATGTACTGTATACATACTTTACATGTACCTGTACTTTAAATTTACAGCTATATATACAGGCCAGTGAGTAAAATATTTTATTTATTTATACTGTATATAAGAAAATGAAATAAAACTTATGGTTTGCAAGGATTATCTAGACTTTTATAGGCACAGTAGGAAAATAAATAAATATAATTAAATTAATACCCTAAAACGATTGAACGAATTTTGCTCTTATAGCTTTGGTATAATCTTGTCTGTTAAAGAGCTAACAGCTACAGTAAAACAAATCTAAGTTTACGCCTGACATGGCTAGACTATACGTCTAGACCGACTGGCGCCCCCTATCTTAGCCATGTTATGACTTCCAAGATGGCCGTCGCGCGTAATCAAATCCACACGTAAACTAAGATCTGTTATACTGTAGAAGGGTGGTGTCCACATTAATGACTATCAATCTTTAAGTTTATTTAATGTGTTTTCAAATTAGTTAATGAATTAAGGGTGCGTTCATTTTATGAATTATAGAACTATCATTAGAGGTGTGGGCAATATCAAAACTATATAAGAAGTGACCTTGACATAGACATTAATACTGCTTTTACTGAATACTGGTGTTTAAGGTAGAGATAATACGGATCAGCCTGGCCCAATGCTAAAAAAATCCCATTCATAAAAATTATGAAAAAAATTTAAAATATTCTCCTCTACATCCCCTATCAGCAGGTAAAATATCAGGTATGCAAAAACGAGCTAAGTTTTCGAGTTATTAATTTTGAAAGTTGACTAATTTAACATGGAGAAATGGAACTTCCATGTTAAATTAGTCAACTTTCAAAATTAATAACTCGAAAACTAGCTCGTTTTGTACACCTCATATTTTACCTACTGATAGGGGATGTAGAGGAGAACATTTTAAATTTTTTTCATAATTTTTATGAATGGGATTTTTTTAGCATTGGGCCAGCTGATCCGTATTATCTCTACCTTAATCTTAATTTATTCTGTGATTGCAATTACAATGTATTAACAAGGACTTAAATATTGCAATGACTTACTTGGCGCTTAGGAGGCATTGAAGTCAGTGATAATGCAAGTCCGAGAGCAGTGCCACAGTCTCTAGTAAGGGCAAAGATGGGTGTGGTTGACACGTGAATGTTCTCTGGAGAGTTGCACCATTTAAAGGCAAGCTTCACCGACCATTGGGGATCAACTCCCATAAGACGCTGCAGCCAGTAGCCTCCAAATGCAGCTGCCCATATAAGTCCTGTGGCCTTGAGCAGTTTACGGCGACTCCAGTGGGTCAGCCAGTTGACCGATGTCTGTTCCACAAGGTAGCCGAGAGCAACACCTGAAACAAAATATATTGGCCATATGGAGACTGTATATTTTAAAATATCAAGGGTGCTTTGAATCAAAGAAAGTATTGTTGTGTAATATGATGTAACTGTTGCGTGAAAGAAAAAAAAAAAAAAAAGGACGGTTATTGATTTACATGATGTTAACTTATGGAAAATGACCATTAATTATGAAGTTGAAACGGTTACCTAGCGCCAACAATGTCATTACGTTCACTGTTCTAGTGGCAAAATTAGGCACTATGTCGTCCTATGTTTAAATGAAAAAGGCTTCATGCGACAGACATTATAAACAATGGTTTGTTACAACCATTGCGAGTAGAAGACTTTGCTTTGAATTTAATAAATTGTAGGCAACGTGAGGTAATTAGGGGAGTGAGAGCATTTATTTTTTTCAAAATTCTGAATTATTCTCAGCTTAAAATGGAACTCGTAGGCTATATAAGAGGGCCTGTGGCAATCAAACGGGTTTAGTTATATAATTAAGTATATAAAGGTTAGTTTTTAGTTTCTTATCTAATTTTTGGTAACAAAACCTGTAGTGAATATGTCTTGGCTTTAATTTTAAACCCGTTTGATCGCCAGCCCCTCATAGAGAGAGAAAACATGGCGGCGACCAGGTTGCGGCTGATTGTTGCTGTGATTGTTTTACTCGGTTTACTTACGTTTGCCGAGTACACTGTGTATAACTACAACTATAATCGAGTGTATGAACATCGCCGCTGCCAGATCCGATATCGTTGCTGTGAGTACGTGCAGAACAAACAAAGTTTTAATTGCCGTATTCCTATTTGGCTTTTCTTATCGGATCGTTGTCGCTATGAGGAAATTTGTAATAGACGTGTGACACGTCGGATGACCTTGAGACGCAGACGGCTATCGAGGAGGATGACACAAAGGCGAGCTGTTACGTCACGGGGTCAGCTCCCCGCTCACCTCCCGCGTCCTGCTGTACATGAATTTCATGTAATGAATCTGATATTTTAAACAGTCTTCTGACTATTAAGGAGGGGTCTTCTTGTGGCCCAGATAATATACCAGCGACTGTTTTAAAGAAGTGTGCTCATTCTTTATCTGGGGCTTTGCATCAATTTTTCATGTATTCTATGTCGCAAGGAGCTGTACCAATGACTTGGAAGGAGGCTAGGGTTATCCCCGTTTACAAAAGTGGCCCCAAAGATAGCATTGATAATTATCGGCCCATTTCTTTGACTTCTTTGGTATCTAAATGCTTTGAAAGAATAATATCTAAAGCCATTTTGTCGCATTTGAAGGACAATCATCTGTTAAAAAGCAATCAACATGGCTTTCTGCCTGGTAGATCCTGTGCTACAATGCTTGCACATGTCCTTGATGAGTGGTATTATGGTTTGAATAAGAATGATGTTAAACAAGTTGATGTAATTTTTTTGGATTTGTCTAAGGCCTTTGATGCCATCCCTCATGATAGACTACATGATAAACTGTGGGCTCTTAAGATACATGGTGATGTTTTGAAGTGGATTTCTTCATTTCTATGTAACAGAACACAACGAGTAGCCTTCAGAGGGATGGTATCTGAGTCTGTATGTGTTACATCTGGAGTTCCTCAGGGGTTTGTTATTGGTCCACTTTTGTTCAACTTGTTCATGCTTGATCTTCCTGACTGTGTTAAATCGTCATTGGCTCAGTACGCTGATGACAGTACTATTTACAGGGAGATCAAAAGTGTGGAGGACACTGTGGACCTCCAGAATGATTTAAACTCTTTATCTGTGTGGTGCAATGTAAATCATATGAACTTGAATCCTGAAAAAAGTGTACATACTAGATTCTCAAGATCAAAAACTCCAATTGAAGTTCCCTACACCATAAATTCTTGTGTTGTTCCTGTCTGTAAAAATTTAAAGTTACTGGGGGTTAACATTTCAGGAGATTTAAAATGGAATATGCAGACTGAAGTTGCTCGTAGTAAAGCCATTAAAGTACTAGGTATGCTTTGTAAGGGGTTTGGTCGAGGTAAACCACGAGCCAAAAAGCAACTTTATAAAGCTTTGGTGAGACCTTTGCTACTCTATGGTGCTCCAGCATGGCATCCTACCACCTCCTCTAATCTTCTTAAACTTGAACGTGTTCAGAGCAGAGCAACCAGGTTTATTTTGGGATACAGTAGATTTGGGTCATGTGATGATAGTGCGAAGAGGTTGGTTAAGTGTAATTTAACCAGTATATCTGCATTGTTGGATAAAATTGATATGTCATTTTTCAACAAGTGCCTATCAGGTGCATATGATCTTAGTATCTTTGGGGAGAATCGTGTTTCAGTCAGGGATAGAAGAGTAGGTTTACGAGGAACCAATACTGTGTTGGTGACTCCTAGGGGTCAGTCCGCCTACCTCTCCTCTTTCTTCCCTATTGTTGTAAATGCATACAACAAATTGCCTGAAACACTGCGTTATCCTTTCCCCATTCCATAAGTCACAAAACTAGAAGCTTGTATTGACAATGATAGTTATTTTACTATCTTTTTCTATTTTTATTATGTATATATATTTATTATTACTTTGTTAATATAGCATATTATATTTTTTTTTTGCTATATTATTTTATTCTATTATATTAATGTTGACGATGTAGTTTATTATCTGATAATTATTGGTGGTTGATCATATATTAATTATGAATGGGTTTTATACCTTTTTCATACCACCGTTTGGGTTATGTATTCATACATATTTTTTTTTATTATGTATTTATTTATTTTTGTTCTTAAGTCATCTCTTGTTTTTTTTTTGTTTTTTTTTTTCATGTCTTTCCCCCCATTCTTTTGTATTACTTAACCCAATAAACAAATATTATTATTATTATTATTATTATTTATTGTGGAGATACAGCCTATATACCTGTACATCGTAATAAAATAGATATAATTTATTTGCATTTTATCAAACGACAGTACTGAGCAGAAGGGGGCGAGGGAATGGAGATCAACTCACTCAGAGCGACAATTTCAGCAGTAAAATTCTTATTATTATAGACTCTATTTGAATAAAAATGTCCAATCCTGACATGTTAAAGTATAGCCGAATCGGACAATTTTATTCAAATAGAGTATACGGCCTTGTCGCATTGAATGCACCGGTTCTCGTTAGATCACCGAAGTTAAGCAACGTCGAGCGTGGTTAGTACTTGGAGGGGTGACGCTGTAAAAAGTGACACTGCTGCCATCTACTGATTCTACTGGCACGTGCTGTATGTACGGCGGCACAATTGATCACGGTGCTGCCATCTCTCTGAATATTTCCAAAGGAAGTGATCGCCCCTGTAAGTTCAAATACTGCAGGCCTCACAGATCTGGTAGTCGAGCCCAGAAGAGTGCAGGAAAGGGTTCTGGGAGCCTGGTAAGCCCCAGCTCGGTCGCAAGATAACTCTTACACACAAGGTTAAATACCTGGCCACACCCGAAAGGGTAAAATGGCGTCAAAGATATTAACTTTTTTTATTATTATTATTAGAGTGTACAGTAGAATTACAGTAGTAAGCTACATTAACAATTAATTTTGGTTATAATGTATCAACTTACCTAAGATAGCACCCAACAAACACTGATGTGGGAAGTGGGCAGCAACATAGAGTCGAGAGAGGCTGACCAGAACCAGAGAGACAGCGTATATGGACCACAACAGGATGCTCACATTGTGGCGGACGTTTTTGGATCTGCAAAATGCCAGAATTTTCCTCAGTACTGAATGTTATATAACTGTATTATCAGGAAAAATTTACTGACCTGTTATTTGAAATCAAACGTATTGCAGCACACACCAAAATAAAAACAATTGATGCAAAGGACATAACATGACCAGACGGATTTCCAGGACCAGTTTCACAAGTGAAAGGAGTTTGTATGAGCTTTGGTGTTCGTAAAGGTTGAGCTTGTTCTAGGAATTCACGAACCCACCAAAATGGACGGTGTCCCATCAGAAGCCTATGACATGACAGAAAATAGAATGATAAAATTGGAAGACAATCTAAAACAATTCCAGCATAGGGTCGAGTAAAAAAAGTCAACATTTTACAGGTTTACCAAAAGGGGTAGACATTCCTGTTTTCATAATCAAATGCTATAGATAAATATAATGAATAATTAAGATCTACATAGGCTCAAAAATAAAAATGAATGTAGTTAAATGCTATTTAATTATATCAAACATTATAGCCATTAATATACAATGTATAAAGCTGCTATATGAGCATTATGAAAATATCCTTCTTACCATTTTAAAAGAGCATTAGCCCATTCTGAGACCATTGCTGTCATCAGAACTTTAGCTGCTAGATGGGGATTCAGCACAGAAAATGCAGGGAAGAAAAAAGAAAATGCATACTGTGGGTTTGCAGTTTCAGTAACTGCCTGAAAGAATTTATCACCCTGTGGATAGCTGCAAACATGGAAACTGTATATTAATAATTACAATTTGAAAATGAACACACATTAACTTTTCGTAACAGAGTGCATTTTTAAATTTTCTAGAGAACCATGCAAGTCAAGGCTCATGTAGAAAAGGGGGAGGAGAGAGTGTCTATTATAGATTTGAGCAAGAGCAACATATATGGCATACAGTATCACCACATAATGATACAAATTAAGATTGCAAGATTCATGTGCTCTCACTGGGAAATATAAAATATACAGTAATTAGACTGACATAGGCAGTAAATGGTCATGACACCATGCATTCAGTGTCTCGTCTCCAATCCAGCCATCAATATTTCGCAGTATGCTCTTAAATTCCCCTGCACTCTAATGCATCATAGCAATTTTAGAGTATGTATGTGAAAGCTAGCACTTTATATATAAGGCTGTGTCTATACTGTATATTATATCGACCATGTATAAGCCGGCCAACATCTCAGGAGAGGGATTTCATTGATAGCTTCAGCCCTTTCTGTGTGTGCATTTATGATATATTTGCAGTGCATATTCAGTATAGACACAGGGTGTTAAAAATGTGTTAGACCAGCATATGCATACCACAAACAAACAGATTCCCCACCATATGGGATTTGATTTTTAATTGCATGGGCTCGTTTTTCCCCTCACAGAGTATATGTACGTACTCCAAGTACAGTATTAATTATTTAGTATTATTAGAGACCAGCTATCTCAGATGGCAGTACTGGGTTTTCCTATCTTTTATTAACATATCTCCTTTACCGATACCCCTCTTACGGCAGTCTACCTGCATGGACGTACATCAGAGACCCTACAAAGACCTCCATGTGTTATGGCCAGAAATTTGACCAGCTTGGCCGAGCTTCACTGTAACTGAGAGTGGCGGCGCCACTGAATCGCAATGGCACGGCACGGTTCTCGCTGGCTGCGCGGGCAACTTCAGCCAGCAAGAACCGGGCCGTGACGAACATTTAGCAGCGCCACCACTCTCAGAAACAGCGAAACTCTGATCAAATCCCTGGCCATAAGACACGGAGGTCTCCTCTGTAGGGTCTCTGGACGTACATACACACAAGGCTTATGCATACTTAAGCGGGCACAAAAATCCTACATGACGGTGCTTCGTCGGTTTGTCCGTGCTGGTACTAGCTGTAGAGTGTTGGCAGTAGGCCAGTGGCCCAGTACTGGTCCAACAGTCTCAAAGTTGCATTATATAAGCTAAAAGAGTAAAATATGCATGTATACATGCATATTTTACTCTTATATGTTATGTATGCATATATTATATATCATAATATTATAATGATTCAAAAATATATATTTATATTTTAATATTATTTGTCAGCATATAATATAGATTGACAGGAAACAATTGCACAATTAAACCCCAGCCCATAGGGAGGTGCTAAGAGCAGTTAGAGGTCGATATATACATAGACATGCACCAAGAAAAGCAAACGCGTTTTGAAAAAAGAAGAAAAACAGCTTTATTATGCATACCTTTTTTGAAACGTTTCAATAAAATTCACTCCAGCTTTATTGACTGCAAAACTAGCTTGATTTATCCAATCCATCTTTATTAATGTGGATAATTTTCAGTTAAATGTAAATTATAAATATTTTGATGTCATTCTTCTCCAGCCAGCTGTAGAAATCGAATTTTTTGCCGTATAAAAACAAATGAGTAACAGCAGCCGCCAGTCGCAGAAAATTCAGCGCGGGATATTTGGTTAGTTTTTATTTGTTAATAAAATTGACAACCAGAGTTACTTTGATTGCCAAATTAGGGTTGTTGTTGTTGTTGTTTTTAACTAAAACGTAAAGAATACCACAAGACATGATTTTTTATTTTGTTCGAAGTGTCCCATGATACAACTATGGAAGTGTCCGAACCCCCTGATGATCATCATGCACACACTAAATTTTTAGATGCTGAAAATGACTGCAAATTAAGCGATCGAACAGCGAGTTCGATGCGGGTTCGCGATATCATATCAGTATACGGTACGTTATACGTATAATAATTTGAATAATAATATAATAAACTGCAGTGAAATTAAGTACCAAAGAGATTAAGAGATTAGTACTAAATATTTACAAAGTTTGGTTGACCGCGCGATCTGAAGATCATTCATTGCACACAGTTTACTGTTTTATAATCTTGTATTATTAGCGCAAGCTAAAATAAAGAATATTTCAATTTAAAATTTCAAAAAATTGCAGTAGCAATAAGATTCAAGATTCAAGATAGGTTTTATTTCATCTCATTACATGCCCACGAGAAAATAAGAGTGAAAGCTCACAACAAATTCACTCGCACATATTGACTCCAATTAACCTAAATTTCGCCCCTTTTTGGAGTCAATATGCGCGAGCGAATTAACGTGTATTGATGCACTTTGGCGATGTTTGGTACTTTATATTGACGCATTTTCACGTATATTGATGAATATTGACGAGTATTGACGTGAATGCCTACCGAAATACTTCGCTCGACTTCACGCACTTTCAGGTATATTGGCTCGCGCATATTGACTCCAATTCACCTAAATTTCGCCCCTTTTTAGAGTCAATATGCGCAAGTGAATTAACGTGTATTGATGCACTTTGGCGATGTTTGGTACTTTATATTGACGCATTTTCACGTATTTTGATTAGTATTGACGTAAATGCCTGCCGAAATACTTCGCTCGACTTCATGCACTTTCAGGTATATTGGCTCGCGCATATTGACTCCAATTCACCTAAATTTCGCCCCTTTTCTGAGTCAATATGCGCGAGTGAATTTGATATCATATATTGGCACATTTTCATGTAATTTGATTAATATTAACAAATATTGACGTAAATGCCTGCCACCAAAATACTTCGCTCGAATTCACACACTTTCAGGTATACTGGCTCGCACATTTTGACGCCTTTTCGTGAACTTTCACACTTTCATTGATTAATTTTTTTCCTTAAGTCCATTCATTCAAATTCACTCATTTTGACGCTTTTTCAGGAACTTTCACGCTTTTATCAACCATAATTTTTTTACAAAGTCCAGTCATTCAAATTCACTCATTTTGACGCTTTTTCACGAACTTTCACGCTTTTATCAACCATAATTTTTTACAATGTCCAGTCATTCAAATTCACTCATTTTGACGCTTTTTCATGAACTTTCACACTTTTATCAACCATTATTTTTTCCAAAGTTCAGTCCTTCAAATTCACTCATTTTGACGCTTTTTCATGAACTTTCACGCTTTTATCAACCATATTATTTTACAAATTCCAGTCATTCAAATTTAATATTTTTCAAACCTTTTCACGAAATTTCATACATTTAACTTTAACAAGTAATTTTTTTCACAAAGTCTATACATGCAAAATTCATTCATTCCCACGAATTTTCACACCATCATTTACCAAATTTTTACACATGGTCTCTTGCATTTTTCGTCGCAGGCTAGCTCACCAAACCATTGGAAGTGAATGCAGTCCCATGGCCTCAGTCCCCATGGATACCTGAAATGTACGAAAAATCCACAAAGAAACGCGCGCAAATTTTTACGTACAGTAATAAAGATTGTTCTCATTTGTCAAACATCGAAAGCAAAATAAAAACAATAATTTTTACAAACAGAAATATAGGCCGGTATACAGATCGATATACAGCTAGTATAAAATGAGAGGCTTTTATAAAAAAAAAAAAAACTTACTAGGCTGCATGACTATATATAGCAGTATAAGGTTTTCACTACTTTTTATAATTAATGATTCCTTTGAATAATTTAACTATTAAAGGAATTATTTTTATACTTCGTCATAATTAAATAAATTAATAAGAACTGTTTTTACTTATCTGATAGAACTTCTCGTCGTGGCTTAATCTTCGATATTTTATGCGACTCCAATTAAATCTGACATTTTGAAAACTCGACCGGCAAAAATGCAACATTAAATTTTCTCTTTTTACATCATAAAAAGTGCGAAAAAATGGCAAATATTAACACTGGACAAACGAATGGTAACCTAACTTCATTGTAATTAACTATTTAATGTTCAGGAATAAGTAAAACTTCACTTAAACACCTCATAAATCACCATACACACACGAGGAGCTTTCTATAACCTCTCTGCGTCAGCCATCTTGTGTTACTACCAACCGCCAAGTCACATGACTTCCGGTCATGTGACCAGATTTGTAGAACATTTTTTTCATGAAGTCCCCTCATGCATATTCACGCATTTTCACACTTTTCCACGCACTTTCACCCATTTGTCGACCAATATTTTTCATTAAGTCCCTTCATGCATATCCACGCATTTTCACACTTTTTCACGCACTTTCACCCATTTGTTGACCCTTTTTTTTAATAAAGACCACTAATGTATTTTCACGCATTTTCACACATTTTTACGCACTTCGACCATTTGTCGACTAATTTTTTTCCTAAGTCCCCTCACATGAATAAAAAAATTTCACGCCTTGTTCCATGACGTCACTTGCTGGTCATGGGACGTCAAATTTCCTACTGAGAGATGCTAAAAATATGTTAAAATACATTAATATGCACTAAAGGATGTTGTTAAAAAAAATTGTCGAACAAATAGTTCAAAGTGCGTGAAAATGTGTGAAAATGCGTGAAAAAACATTAGGGGTCTTTACTAAAAAAAAATGGTCAACAAATGGGTGAAAGTGCGTCAAAATATGTCAAAATGTGTCAATTTGCATGAGGGGACTTTATAAAAAAAAAAGGTCAGCAAATTGGTGAAAATGCGTCAAAATATGTCAAAATGTGTCAATTTGCATGAGGGGACTTTATAAAAAAAAATGGTCAACAAATTGGTGAAAATGCGTCAAAATATGTCAAAATGTGCCAATTTGCATGAGGGGACTTTATGAAAAATAATGGTCAACAAATTGGTGAAAATGCGTCAAAATATGTCAAAATGTGCCAATTTGCATGAGGGGACTTTCTGAAAAAAAATGGTCAGGAAATTGGTGAAAATGCGTCAAAATATGTCAAAATGTGTCAATTTGCATGAGGGGACTTTATGAAAAAAATTGGTTGACAAATGGGTGAATGTGCATGAAAAAGTTTCAAAGTGAGTGAACGTACTTTAATTGCATCAAACTGGCTGAAAGTGCGTCAGTATACATGAACTGACTTTATAAAAAATGTTATATCATAATTGGATGAAACTGCGTGAAAATTCATGAAAATGGGCGAGTGGAATCAACTCAATTTGCATCAATAGAGGTGAAGTTGATACTAAATTAAAAATACGTCAATTTATGTGAAAATGCGTGGAGTTGCTCTAGTCAACTATGTGAATATTAATCAGTATATGTCAATATGGATGGGCGAAATTGCTTGAAATACACTTATTTTGTTAAATTATTAAAAATTTGTTAAAATGCGTGAATGACGCATCAATCTGCATGAGAGAGTCGTCAATCGGCTTCAACATGTGGGAAAATGTGTGAATTTTTCACTCGTATTCACAATTTATTCGCATTTATTTTCTCGTGGGTGATACATATAAAAAGACATTGCCCCTGCTGCATATCATGACCCGCTCTGTTTTGGTGCTCAGCAAATAGCCTATATTACAGTCTCGAGAAGAGAAAACTGCGAGTGTATGGAGGTGTGGCGCAGTGCGCTTGACCGGGTCTCGTCAGATCACCGAAGTCAAGCAACGCCACGCGTGGTTAGTAGTTGGATGGGTGACCATTTTCAACAAAAACCACGTTTCCCACCCAGGGGTAAAACGTTGCGCTTTTCCACCATGTGGTTCCCCTGGCTTTGGATCATTGCACTTCCGGTTCATTGACAAAAGCTGTAGCGTCCATCCTGGCTGAGGTTTCCACGTTTCCCTCAGCCGCAGGCAAATGCCGGGATGGATTTGCAAGGCCGTGGCCGCCCCCGTTCCAGAAGAGCCCGCGAAACGCTCAAGTTAGGGTTTCGGAAGGTTCGGGGTTTCAAAGTAGTATGTAATTAGTAAATAAAAGTACCCAATAGGGTTTGATTAAAAATTAAAAAAAAAAATATATTATATTATACGTATATGCATTTTTTATTTTTTCAAATTTTAGTTTTTAAGCTAACATGCAATAATCAAGGTTGATTTGAGTGTATAGATATTTTTATCTGACTCGACTATTATATGTGTATCTATTGTACTGTGATTTTTTATACAATAAAACCTTTTTAAAATGAAAACTGAGTCGACTAGCTGTCGACTAATATAATATATGTGTGTATCTATTGTAATGTGTTATTTTAATACAATAAAAACCTTTTAAACTGAAATAAACTCGATCAGTTTAATTTGAGTAACATTAATTATTTTTTAACTGCATGAGCCTTTTGGTCATTATTATATTATAATTGTAGAAATAGAATTTAATAGAAGCATATATTATAATTATAATAAATATTATATAATATTATTATAATATATATTATACTGCTATATATAATAATATTTGTATATTATAACGTACAGGGGTGGCTCCAGCTCGGCTCGGTGTTCTATCCCGCTATGTTAAAATTTTAAAATTTGGAGTGGGAGGGGGGCGATGGGTGGGGGGTGGTAACGTACTTTCAATGTATTTTGGGACCTTTGGGTGAGGGGGCGATAGCCCCTATCGTTCCCCCTTGGATCCGCGCCTGATATTATATAATAATATACATATAATATATATTATTCAATATATTAATACAATTATGCCAACATCTATAGCCGTTTAATAGGAATGGAGTATTGACATCAAAAATTTTTATAGCAGAAATGGATAGAGGATGAAAAGTTATGTTAATCTGATTTTTTTCAGATTTTGTTAGGGACCGGGAAGTATTGCTAAAAAGTTTTGGCGAGGTCGGATTCGAATCCACGTCCCTTTTGGGTCCTATCTTTTAATAAGAGAGGCGGCAAGAGGCGGCACTTTTTCTGCACTTTCAATAATTTTTAAAAAAATATTTGCCGGGCTCTAAAAAATCTGAAAAAAAAAACAAAAAAAAAAACAGAGTAGCATAACTTTGCACCCTCTATCCATTTCTGCAATAAAAAAAATTGAGGTCGGTACTCCATACCTAAAATTGATCTATTTCTATTGCTTTTTTTTATTCTTATGATATTGGCACTTATTGCACTGCCTGAATGTAACTGATGTCGATGTACTGTACAAGAAGAAATTAAGAGGGGGGGGGGGAATCAATATTAATTGAATTCTTGGAGGGGGGGGGGGGGGGGGCTCTCAGACCTCGAATCTCAGTCTCACATTATTTTCAGTTAAGCAAATCTGGAACTTTTTCGTGAATCGCCAAATCACCAAAAAAAAAAAAAAAAATACATAATATGCTTTGTTCATGCATGCACTCCGACCAAGAAGTTCTAATTTTACTCAACAGATGTGAGAAACGGAGAGATCGTCGTCCTCTGATGTACACCTCTGGACAGCATGAATGTTACTCCTGCCTGACTTGCTAGAGCTGCAGCTACAATAGACAGAGAGATGCAGATTTGTAATTTTGGGAGATGTAAGAAGAGCACCCAGTCTATCAATATCAAAAGAGTTTTGGTTCACCACGCCTCCATAGACTGCGTGGTAACGTCTACAAACAAAGCAGGAGTAACGTTCGTGGTGTCCAGAGGTGTACGTAAGCGCAGTGGAAAAAAAAAAATAATATATTCAATGGTTAATTTTGGGTAAACCAGGTTATTCAGTGCAGTAAACTATTATTAAGTACCATATATATAAATTATGATATTAAATTTGACATGAGATAAAATAAATTATTCAATTTAAATAAGCATGCATGAAAATCATAATATTTTATTAGATTAAATTATAATGCATGAATTCTATTTATTGCAGGAAAATATATGTACCATTATATAAATTCATATAGAATAAAATTATTGTTTTCCGTACATTATAAAAAAATAAAAATTTAAGTACTGATGACTATGCTTGCTCAATAACATATACATATGATAATTTTATAAATGAATAAAGCTCATTAAGTCTCAAATCTCTTGTGATAAAAACATATAATTATATATTATATTAAAATAATACCCGTTTGAAACATATCGTGTGGATAAACACACTATTATTTCTTTCGCTTTGACTGAAATGATATAATTGATTATTATTCTATACTAACACACGTGCAACAGCGATTCAATAAAAAAAATGTTTTTATCATTTAACTCGACTCGGCTGATGCTAGGGTGGGTGGTTTGTATTATTAGGGGTGGGGGAGGGTTTCGTTTGAGCGAATGACTCATCCCCTCCCCCCCCCCCTTCTCATCCTCTTCTCTGCCGCACGACTCTGATATAATTTAGATCTTGTTTAGCTTATTCAACCTCAATCAAGCTCATATTGTATGACTACAAAATCTTCTAAAATAATAATTATATATCATTAAACGTAATTCATATCATGAATACACAAACGTTGCAATGTTAATTTACTTGAAAAAATATACTGCTAATTTTGTTGAATTTTAAAAACAGGGATGGAAAATTTGATCAAAATAAAACTTGCATTAATAAATAAGATATGAAATTAATTTAATTAAAAATACAGATCTATGTTATATGATGTTTAAAAAAATGTAGACGGTACAAAAATATAACTATTTATAATAAAATATTGTTAATTTAGTTGAAATGTAAAAATAAAAAAATGATAAAAAAATCAATATAATTTTTTTAATTTATCGAGCGCTAAGTTGTTTAAAAAACAAAACAATTAAACAAGATTAGAAAAGAGATATAACAAAAAATCAATCGTAAAAAAGGTTAAATAAAAGAGAGCTGTGTTAGAATTAATTGAATTAAGTTTATTTTTTATTTTCATTATTAAATTATACCAAGCTGAAGTGCTTAAAGTAGTGGAAAGTTTACAAGAGTAAAGTGACATGAGCAAAGAGTAATAATTGCGTTTGAAGATATATATCATACATTCTGCATACTCATTTAAAATAGTAATGATATTTAAACAGGAAACGTGTCAGTAGACATATTTAACAGTGTTTGTAGAAGGATAATTTTCTTCAGTGTTCAAACAATGTCAATAGATTTATTAGTTCCAAATTGAAGAAATAATTTTATTGGTGCATTTGTTATCCCACGTCAAAATGTCTCATTTCTTACCTTGTGTTTTCAATTTCTATATTCGTTATAATATACACCATAGCAAGTACTACAAAAAAAATTATTTTCTTGCTTTTTTTTATTCTTTATTTACTTTATTATTTTTTTTTAATTGCGTGCTGTTGTAACAATATTCCATTCACAGAATACCCCCCTCTATTAATGAGTTAATTTTACTACGCTGAAACGTCTGTCGTCGATTTCGCGCGCCAGCGCCGCCTTTGCCGGGGCCCTTAAAAATAGGGGGACCCACTTTTCATGTAGACCACTTTGGGGGGTACCTCTGAGCCGATTTTGAGCGTCCCGGAATTTTTTTCCGGGCCAGGAAAATTACCCAAAAGTGCAAACTCGCGATGTGTCAAAGAGGTGGTGGAGAAAAGGTGAGGTATGAGTCCCCCCATAAAAAAATCGGGATTTCCGAATCTCCAAAAAAATTTTGAAAAATGTCAAAAAATTTTGGGTTTTTCGCGATTTTTCGGAGAAAAATCGCCTTAAAAACCTTGAAAGTTTCGAAATGTTTGATTTTGACCTCAGAAATGAAAAATAGACAAAATTTTACATAAAATGGGCATACTGAAAAATTCCGCAAAATTAGGGGCCGTTTCGGCCCCCCATCCCGGAAAAGGGTCTTTCCGGGACCAAATTATCTATTGGAACGGTGCGCGCTAGCGCACCGGTCCAATGAGACGAAATGGGCCTAAAAATCATGTGACTCGGGTCCATTCAAAAAAATTCGAAAAGAGTCATTATTTTGGGGGGCGCAAAATTTTGAATTTTCAGCATAGGGACATGCGGGTTAAAAGGGGTCACTTTCGGACCCCACAGCTCAAAAAGTTACAGAGATAGCTCGATTCTGAAAGAAAAACGCTAGCTGGGTTTGTTCCGAACTACAAAACTGCTATCTTGAAAATTTCGAATTTTGAGTTTCGATTTTCAAAATCCCGGTTTTCCGGGACACGTACTCAAAAATCGGGTGAACCAGGAACTTTTGATACACCGAGACCAAGAAAAAGTTGTGCGCCATGGTTTTTTACACCTTCTATTAAATTTTCAAAACGATCGAATCATTTTTCGCGAAGTTATGGCGCCCGAAAATCGAATTTTATATTCGCCTCATTTCCCCATAAGGATTAACCCGGGAAATTTCACCCGAAAATGAAATTTTCGAATCTCGAGTTTTTAAATTTTTTTCTAAAGCAGTTTTTCACGAGGAATCCGAATATGGCCTCAGAATTGAGCTGCGACGAAAATCAAAATTAGGAAAAAATATTGAAATTTTTCAAAACCTGACTTTTTTCGAAAAAAAATTAATAACTCAAAAAGTTGGAATTTCAGCGCTTTTTCGTGGGCACCGTTTAAAAGCCAGTAAAATTTGGCTCTAGAAAAATGAAATTTAAGAAACACGAGACCCATACAAAAAAATCACAGAAAATCGCAAAGTTGAGAAATTTTGTGATTTTCGTCATTTTCCAGGTAGAGCAAATTTCCGGGTTTTTCTTTTTTCCGTAACTTTTTTTCTTTTGATTTCTGGGCAAAACGGTGACGGCTCCCCGCTCCAGGTTTCGCCTGTCCCAGACCTACTTTTTGACGAGCTTTCCAGCGGCGGGCTCAAAAATAAGATCCGACTTATGGTTCGTGACTTATGGCACGTTTTTGGAAATGCACTTTTCCTCGGCGTCCCGGAAAAAAAATCCGGGACGCCGAATTTTGGGAACCATTTTTTCTGGACCCAAATTTTGTGCTCTTTCCATTGGTGCCATAAGATTTGCCATAAGTCCCATAGGAGCCGAGATAATGGAGGGGGAACGTAAAGACAATTTATTTTTATGGCTATTATTTGGTTTATGTATTATATCATTGTAATAGCATTACATTTACATATTTCTCGATGCGCCCGCTGCCATACCATGAAATCTTATGGAACTAGCGTTGCCAAACTTTGATATAACATGCATTGGATGTACCTGCACCTGTCCTGCTGTGTTTTAAGCTTCCATCAATCATATTTCGACACTTTTAAGCGAGTATCTTTGATCCGAGCGCCATTTGAGTCCACTTTTGCATGCGCCCGCTGCCATAGCATGAAATCTTATGGGACTAGCGTTGCCAAACTTTGACTTAACATGCATGGGATGTACCTGCACCTGTCCTGCTGTATTTTAAGCTTCCATCAATCATATTTCGACACTTTTAAGCGAGTATCTTTGATCCGAGCGCCATTTGAGTTCACTTTTGCATGCGCCCGCTGCCATAACATAAAATCTTATGGGACTAGCGTTGCCAAACTTTGACATAACATGCATGGGATGTGCCTGCAACTGTCCATCTATGTTTCAGCCTTCCATTGATTGATGTAACAACAATTTAAGCGACGATCTTTGATCCGAGCGCTAAATAGCATTATATTTATTGATTTCTCGATGCGCCCGCTGCCATATAACATGAAATCTTATGGGACTAGCGTTGCCAAACTTTGATATAACATGCATGGGTTGTGCTTGCACCTGTCCAGCTATGTTTTAAGCTTCCATCAATCATCTTTCGACACTTTTGAGCGAGGATCTTTGATCCGAGCGCCATTTGAGTTCACTTTTGCATGCTAAAACCACCCTCCATCCGTCTTCAATTTTCAGCGAGGCTGCGGTAGCAGCCGAGCTCCATTGAGTATGACCTATGAGTGCTGGCTAACCTTCATCTAGCCAAGAATTTTAAAACATTTGCCAGAATGAAGCAATTTCTATATGCTAAGATGTAATTTTTATATATTATGCATGCAATTTCCTATGTGAAATGCATATAAATATGAAACTATCGCTGCCACGGCTTCACAAATTTAAAGTATGATAATGTTACGATGTGGGCATGTAGTAGCCTCTATTTGACAACTTTTAAGCCCATAAACACGCCTCCATCACGTTTCTTTGTATGGAAACCACTGTACTTTTATAGCTTTTGGATGAGATGCGGCGCCGGCCATGGAGAGGGCATGAATTAACACAGGGTGTTGAAAATCACCATGAACCTTCGTTTTAATGTCCTCTAACATAAAAATGTCGATTTGCGAAAATGGGATAAAAATTGACCGTTTTTCGCGGGAATTTCGAATTTTTTTCAAAATTTCATGATGTATATACTATGCAAAAATATAGCAAAATCGATCAAAAAATAAAATTTTTAGATGAGCATCATTTCCCACTATATTGACCACGCTGAGTTCGAATTTTCATGAATTTTTAGTTTCGGACCAAAACTCGAGCCAGGGGGGCCAAAATACCTGTTTTTCTTCAATATACATATAATATACTATGGTTTCTGCATGAAAATATGAAACTATCGCTGCCACGGCTTTACAAATTTAAAGTATGATAATGTTACGATGTGGGCATGTAATGGTCTCTATTTGACAACTTTTAAGCCCATAAACACGCCTCCATCACGTTTCTTTCTATGGAAACCACTGTACTTTTATAGCATTTAGATGAGGTGCGCCGCAAGCCCTGGAGAGGGCATGAATTATCACAGGGTGTTGAAAATCACCATGAACCTTCGTTTTAATGTCCTCTAACATAAAAATGTCGATTTGCGAAAATCGGATAAAAATTGACCGTTTTTCGCGGGAAATTCGAATTTTTTAGCAAATTTCATGATGTATACTATGCAATAATATAGCAAAATCGACAAAAAAATAAAAATTTGAGATTAGTGTTATTTCCCACTATATCGACCACGCTGAGTTCGAATTTTCATGAAATTTTACTCTCGGACCAAAACTCGAGCCAGGGGTGCAAAAACACTTTTTGGTTTTATTGTCAATATAATTGCCGTGATATTATGCATGTTTATATAATAAAAGGAATGTGTAAACGGGCTGACTTGAGTGGTGTGACCCGTCCCATGTAAAATTAACCCAGGAACTTGAATTTTACCAAATAAAAGACCAGAAGTGGACGGGGGAGGCGGGAAATTCAAATTTTGGTCAACATTTCATATAAATTATGTTTTTATGGTGTTATCAGTGTCGTTTGAGTAAACCGTTGTGGACGAACTCTGGACTGTTGATTGTCGGCTCCATGGCAACCGATTGTTTTGTTTGTTGGGCGACCGGTAATTTCAAATATTTTTAAATTCTCGCCGGCCGCAGTTGACGTTCTTCGACGTTTTACTCAACTTTTTGACATTTTAAGGTAAAGATTAATATTGTGTATTTTTTGTTGACTTCAAACTTTATTGAGCATTGATATTTTATATTTTAAACCAGTGACCGCTACCAGGTTCCTCTGATAAACCCCTTTCGCTTTTCGGTTTCCCGGTTTCATCCGATTAAAAAGCTTTCTTTCCTACCCAACAAGGCCACAGACGGGTGTACCCTCAGGGTGTGGCTGTGCCTTGGGACAGCGTGCGGCCGCAACACAACCACATATGTTTCCTTTAATTGGGAGTGCACAGCCATCAGCGAGACCGCACTCTGCCGAGTATTTCACTGCGGACGGACTCTCGACTGTTGATTCTCGGTTCCATGGCAACCGGTTGTTTTGATTGTTGGGCGACCGGTAAATTCAAATATTTTCAAATTCTCGCCGGCGACCGTTGACGTTCTTCGACGTTTTACTCAACTTTTTATCATTTCAAGGTAAAGATGAATATTATGTATTTTTTATTGACTTCAAACTTTATTGAACATTGATATTTTATATTTTAAACCAGTGACCGCTAATACCAGGTTCCTCTGATAAGCCCCTTTCGCTTTTCGGTTTCCCGGTTTCATCCGATTAAAAAGCTTTCTTTCCTACCCAAGAAGGCTACAGACGTGTGTACCCTCAGGGCGTGGCTGTGCCTTGGGACAACGTGCGAGCGCAACACAACCACATATGTTTCCTTTAAGTGGGAGCGCTCAGCCACCCGCGAGACCGCACTCTGCCGAGTATTTTTTTGCGGACGAACTCTCGACTGTTGATTCTCGGCTCCACGGCAACCGGTTGTTTTGATTGTTGTGTGACCGGTAAATTAAAACCTTTTTTTAATTCTCGCCGGCCGCCGTTGACGTTCTTCGACGTTTTACTCAACTTTTCATCATTTCAAGGTAAAGACCAATATTTTGTATTTTTTAATGACTTCAAACTTTATTGAGCATTGATATTTTATATTTTAAACCAGTGACCGCTACCAGGTTCCTCTGATAAGCCCCTTTCGCTTTTCGGTTTCCCGGTTTCATCCGATTAAAAAGCATTCTTTCATACCCAACAAGGCCACAGACGGGTGTACCCTCAGGGCGTGGCTGTGCCTTGGGACAGCGTGCGGCCGCAACACAACCACATATGTTTTATTTTAAGTGGGAGCGCACATCCACCCGCGAGACCGCACTCTGCCGAGTATTTCGTTGCGGACGAACTCTCGACTGTTGATTCTCGGCTCCATGGCAACCGGTTGTTTAGTTTGTTGGGCGACCGGTAAATTCAAACATTTTTAAATTCTCGCCGGCCGCCGTTGACGTTCTTGGACGTTTTACTCAACTTTTCATCATTTCAAGGTAAAGACCAATATTGTGTAATTTTTATTTACTTCAAACTTTATTACACATTGATATTTTATATTTTAAACCAGTGACCGCTACCAGGTTCCTCTGATAAGCCCTTTTCGGTTTCCCGGTTTCATCCGATTAAAAAGCTTTCTTTCATACCCAACAAGGCAACAGACGTGTGTACCCTCAGGGCGTGGCTGTGCCTTGGGGCAGCGTGTGGCCACAACACAACCACATATGTTTCCTCTAAGTGGGAGCGCACAGCCACCCGCGAGACCGCACTCTGCCGAGTAGTTTTTTGCGGATGGACTCTCGACTGTTGATTCTCGGCTCCATGGCAACCGGTTGTTTTGATTGTTGGGTGACCGGTAAATTCAAACATTTTTAAATTGTCGCCGGCGACCGTTGACGTTCTTCGACGTTCTACTCAACTTTTCATCATTTCAAGGTAACTTTGACCCCTCATTTTTTAACATACACCCTACCCCACCTAAAATCACCTCAGGAACACGATTTTGAGGGTTTTAAAGACCTAACGCCAATACCGACGCCGCGAAATTCAAATTTTTGAGCTCATCACCCAACACCAACACCATTGTCCATTGACCGTAGTCTTAATAATATTGTCTTTCGTCTTTGCTCTTTGCTGTCTGTCAATTCGTGTTTGGTGAAAAATATAAGCACCGACACCATTACCGACACCAATAGCATTACCGAACACCAAGCACTGAGCACCACCGTTAGTATGGCCCCCGATTGTTAAGACAACTTGCAAGTTGTCCCCCCCCGCTTGTTAATATATTAATATTAATTCTTTCTTCTTTACATTCATAAATCAAAATAAAATTGAAAATAAAAGCAAAATTAACAAATTATACCATGCAATTTCGAAAATATTGTGACATTATATATAATTAAATAAAGTAATATTTTGATTATTTATAATTGGTATGTATGTCATGTATGAAATTTTGAGCTACTCATACTTATATTTAATAATTATACTTATATAAAAGATGATATAAGATATAAAGTTGCTGATTTTTTTTTAACAATTCTGCATTTACTTTTCTGATTATTAATTATTACTAATAAAGCAATCAATAATACACAATATGTTCAGTAAATTTTTAAAGTCACAAGCTACAGCTTTTGGGTGTTTACAAACCGAGGAAAAATAAATTGAGCTGAACAAACTCTAAGAGACTGTGGTGTCTGGATATGAGCACGGTGCATGCAAAGCGTTCGTCAATTCTGCATAAAGCGTCTCCGCCCACCTCCTCCTCATTCACTCGTGCATATACAACCGATTGGCCCGTCGGGAAATTATCAAATGGCTTGCACCACCGACTCCTCCACAACGTACATTCACGAGTAAGAATAAGTTACGTAACATTTTATTTAGCATTTAAAATACTTGGAAATTAATTCGAACTTAATTAATTATTTACTTTGCAATACGACACATATGTATCAATGTTCGTAAAATACTAAAAATAGTTTCACCGTTGTTATATAATTAGATAATTAGTGTCAAAAAGTTCACAAAATAACTAAAATAACAACATTGTAATATTTAACAAGTGCAAATAATACCTTGAAAGTAAAATGTCAATTAAATCAGGTATAGCATAGAAATTTTATGAAAAGAAAATTATTTAATTTCTATATCTCATTTCATAAAATACTGTATAATAGCAAATAAAATACATGTACGTACATTATATATTAAAAATAGGGATAAATTAAAAACTTTCGCAATGATGGCTCAGCCGATATCCTTTTAAATATAGCAGCAATAAAATTGCTACAGTATAAACTAAATTAATTGTCTATTCTTAAAACTATACCTATTAAGACTATGATGGTTATTTATGATACTTAAATATGATTATATATTATGTTTAAAAAATTGAAGAGAAATAAGTTTGACAGTATGAGATTGAAGTGGAAAATAAAATGAACGGGTTAAGCGAGTTAGCAAACGAACGAGCGGTGACATGTAATCGGGTTTGGCTATCAGCCGCCCGCTATGGCGTGGGACGCAACCATCTGCTTATCTCTTATGAGTTGTAGCTTGTTGAAAAGGGAGCAAAAACGAAGGAGGGGGTGGCAGCCAGTCGCAACAGCAACGTCGATAGCGATAACACAGGTCCTTTTAACCAAACCCCTAAACATGGATACACATACAAAAACTATACCTGATGTTGCCTAAATGGTCGTCATATCATTTTAAATAAAATATGTCTCGTTCAAAATGCTATTCATACTTTTACACAAAGACAATAACAAAGAGTTTTTATTTTGAAAGGGTAATGAAAATATGAAACTTTATAACATCTGTAACTTCTGTAAGTATTTCTATGGGCTTAAATTAAATGCTTAAAACGTGCGTTAATATTCATGATATGTAATTACATATATTTCACAATGGAAGATTTTACCTTTTTAACAATATTTGCAAGTTTTATCGTATTCGATATAGGTCAATTTAGTCGTGGAAGAACATGAGCACCATCAGAATTGTTACTTTTAATGTCATCGCTTCAAGACGAAAAATATGTTTTCATTGGTATAATCTATAAAATAATTATATAACAGTAATTGGAGGCCAAACATTTATTTAGTTTCTTGTGCTATTGGCAATTTATAAATCATATTTTACAGAACTGCTACCCTGTATCATATTGAACTATAAAATAAAGTAACTATAATTTGAAAATAAACTGTATCAAATTTATCTTGTTAGTTGATACAATAAAGAGAACATTTATTTATTCTTTTAATTATAAAAAATAGTATAAATTTATTTTTTTACAAATTGAGTGATTGGTTTGTATTTTGATTTTGGGCAATTAACACATTTTGATCATGTACGTATGCCTTTTTTTTTTTTTTTTTTTTACAAAATATACACGTTTTTTAATTTGATTTAAAAATATTACAGATAACTTAATTTAGGCATAAATTTAATCTTGAATTTTCAGTACTAATATTTTATATGAAATTCATATGAATTTTCAAATGAACTACAAAATTCTAGGCTAAAATCATTGCTATATTACCTTCCTATATGAATACTAGCTTCCCTTAAGTTTTAAGACCGTACTTATTCTTATTATTATGCTTGACAAATCTTCAATGTATTATGCTTGACAAATCTTCAATGTATTATGCTTGACAAATCTTCAATGTATTTTATTATCCACTGATATACCTTTGCTGTAATTGCATGCTGTAGTTTTGTTAGATGCAAAAAAGGTCTCACACCTTGGAGATTAGTCAAACAAGGTGCATAATTTATAAATTTTGGTGTCATCCAAGCGTAAAAAACTGTCACAGTTCTCTGAAACTGTCATAATAATAAAGTCGGTATATAAATCATATAAGAAAGGACATGAACAGAATGATTTCATAATAGCAACAAAAAAAGGCATTTATATATAATTATTTATTGTAAGTGCATGTGCTCTTCTAAACTTAAACTTAATATTAGTAGTTTTCTACATGACAGGTTTAGGCATAGATTTAGTGTTATGAATTTTGTGTTTCATAACATTAAATATAATAATATTTACTTTAATTAGCATTATAATAATGGAGAACAAATTGAGAATACATGTTCTCCAAATAAACTTTATAGATTATATCCGCATGCAGGATATATAAAATTAACATTATTATAACCATTGCATGCATATGGTATATTAATAAATTCTTTATATATATACTATATATATATTATATACATATATAAGTAATGATGGATTTAAATGATTTATGAAGTTTAAGCAAGCGTATCGAGCCGATGTGTGTAGCACAAATGGTGCTCAAGTGCTATTGTTGCCCAAGGGGGGGCGGTTAGTGTGGTGGGCAGGGTACTTGCATCAGCAGCAGCTAGGCAAGCTGGGGAGGACTTGGCCCGAGATAAGGGTGTGTGATGTAATTGAGGCACGCGCCTCACCATGTTTACCTTGCACTTGGAGGCTCTTATTAATAGGACGAGCCAGCCCGCGGGCAGATTGACGCTCGTTCTCGCTCTACTCTGCTTGTTGGGATCTAGCTGAATCGTTCTTACTATAACAGCTGTGTAGATGAAACATACTGCAGTATTAAAGTATACATACTCAACTTGTTGCTAAATTTGTAATCACGTCTGTAATATATTTCAGCATTATATATAACATACTCTCTAGAGTCCATTTAAACAAAACAACAGTTATTAGTTATTACGTTCACTTTAATTTACAATTAAAGCAGCCATTGAAAGTTAGTGTGGCAAAATTTTTAGACTATCTGGAAATTTGTTAAAAATTAAATATATTGGAACAGTATAGAGAATTTATTGATTTATTTTTATAAGCATGACTGTAAAATTTCCTATCTTTTATTTTTAAAGTCTAAAGAAACAAACAGAGAAGTGATGGGGAATATTTGAATTTTTCTAAAGTATACCTTTTACTGAAACACCTTACAAACGAGTGACTTGAATTTTTTTTAGAATTTAAGAACGAAATAAAAAAACTTATAGGTGATCGATGAGCGCGTGGACAAATAATGAGGAAATCTGGAAATAGTTGCATCACCATTAGTCTCTAATGTCTTTTTTTACTATTGGAGGCCATTGCTAATTTTCCTTACATGATAAATCTAAAAAAAAAAAAAAACATACCTAGCAATAAAGGATAACTTAACCTACCTGCTCAAGTAAAAAAGTAAAAAAAAAAAAAAAAAAAAAATGTGTAACTATTCCATCAAGTTTTCTAGTCTCTTTGCAATCTTCCATTTCATAAATGCCATATATATATATTATATTATTTTATTGTTTTTTTTTTCAACCAATACCTATACTGGTATAGGTATACCTATACTATTAAGTATATTAAGTATAGGTATACCTATACTTAAGATGAAATTAATGAAATATACGCATTGTTTTATGGCATTAAAAATTATTTATTATTTTTACATGACAGTATTTAATACGGATCCGTTGATGACGGATAATGTTACTCTCATCAATTCTTATAAAGTATCGTCAATGAATACGTATTAAACACTGTCGAATGATAATTAATATAATGCAGGCAAAAATATATATATATATATATATATATATATATATATATATATATATATATATATATATATTTTAAATATTTATAATTATTTTCTTTTTCTAATAAAATCATACATATATATTATGTTACATTTACTCTGTATTTCTATATTATTATTATTACAGTACATATTCAGCAGAGCTTTTTGAGTAGCATATTCTCACATCGAATACGACGTGAAGATTTTTTTTTCTTTTGATCCCGGAAGACACACGATCTCTTGGCGAAAAAGAGAAGAGAGCACGAAGGCGCATCCGGTATTCATGTCAACAACCGCAACAATGGACTTTCGTTGTCAAGCCATCTCCGCCCACTCACCACCCCCTTGGTATATCCACTACCAGGTTGGCCGTATCATCTTGTTGTTGCCCTGAGGAATCTAGAGAGAGGGAGGGATGAGGGTGCTCCTAAATTAATTCCTTGCACACATTACAACACCATTATCACAGCTCTTGAGTGCTGCTCCCCTTTTCAACACACCCAACCACCCCCAAAACCTTTCCTCTATCCATGTCATGTATTCGGCTTTGGTGTCAAGTCTTTGTGCCACTTCATAGTAGTGTATGTGTTGTGATTTCTTAGATGCTGCATGCTTATATTGGGAAATAAAGCTACCTTACTATGAGTTAATTTAAACTAGTAGCGTAAACACATATTAAATAATTTTGTAATAGTATATTCTGCACAGATAATATTTGCTATATAGAAGCTTTAGAATCGTGAATATCTCTAGAATTATTATTAAATATTAAATTTATGTGTTATGTGATATATCTTATGTATACTCTATACTCTTACAATTAAATATTACATGATGTCAAAGTGTTTATAATAAATAAATTTAAATAAAATTTGTCTATGCTTGGTTTTAATCCTCAGACATATATATATATATATATATATATATATATATATATATATATATATATATATATATATATATATATATATATATATATATATATATATATATATATATATTCAACTAAAATTTATATAGTATAATAATGGTCTTCAAAAAAAATGCAAATATATAAAAAGAAAACTATGACATTTTAATTTATAATTTTTTAGTGATATTTTGTGTCTCGTTTTACATGAAAATATTAAAAAATAAAAATATCTGACTGTATTACATGCGTGTACATTACATTATATAATTATGTATTATGTACTAATGAAATGTCGGTCTTATACTTATGCAATATTGTCAGTTAAATTGCGTACAATATACAGTTCAACAGAAAAATATTGTTTCTGAGTTTGAATTTTATAACGAATGCAGATATAAACTAGTTATTTGGTGAAACTTAATAAATCTTACAGTCCAATTTTTTTCAACACGTAATTTACTTATCTATTGATATTTTTTATGATTCGCCTCTGAAAATTTCTCTCTGCGCCCTGGTTTAATCACCATGCTCCGTAAGAATAATACAGGGTATATTTATGATGATTAACAAGGCTGCAAGTGGGAAATTTTCCAAGGCGACGAGTGTACCTATTTATATTAATTAATATTTTTTAAAAATAAATTTTTCAATAATACGTACCTGCTAGGAAAGAAATATTATAAGTTTTTTACACAATATATTTTTATTACTGTTTGTCATATCAACTAGATTTTATAATGTCATATTTTCAAGAAATAAATCTGTAAAGAGATTACGTGCAAAAGATGTCCATTGCAGCAAAGAAAAGTATTAAATTGTACTGAAATAAATCCCAGCATACTAATGTAAGTTATTAAAATTTATGTTTGATCTTTGTTGACCTTTGAACAAATGAAAACTTTTCTGCCGCAGAACATATTAGAACAGTCAACGTCCACCCATAATCATAATCCATTTGAAAAGTCTTTAGGTAAAAATAAATGTTGCAGATTGGGAAATAAGATATAAGATCAGTATGAATACTATGAATATTGATAACGTGTTAATTTTATTAAGTAAATGAATGATGATTACAAATAAAAAATCATACTTACATGATTACATTTTTTTACGATCAAGAAAAGAATTTTTAAAATAATAAAGTGATAATCACGTCGTTTACAAAGATTTGTAGGTATAGCTTCTGATATCTGGTGTTCAATATAATCCCTTAAAATCAATAGCTCCAGGCAAAATATAAAAACAATCAAAGTAACAAAATTTTAAATGTTTTATTCACACGAGTGAATATTTTATTGAATGCATATTATATATTTATGTGTATATTTTTTTTAATATTACCACTTTCATGTCTTTATTGTATACATTCATTTTGTTTGTAATAGAATGAATAACAATTTAGATTTTCCTTTTTTACCCTGCATTATTTAATATTATATTTAAAAGAATAAATGGCAGCTGTGATTTTTTTTTTGTGCGGTGATAATTTCAATTTTAGAAGTACTGATTTAAGAATTTAAAACATTTAGCTAAAATTGTATCTATCGTTATATTGAACCTCCCAAGTTACATGCGTGTGTAAATTTTTGTGGGTGTAGCATAAAGGTGTCAGTCCTCAGGGATACGATGGACACTCGCCTTTAATAATAATCCCAGGAGAAACGCTCTACTCTCTTCTCTCTCTTTCTTTCTGTGTGCTTTCTAAGGGACGAAGAAAAAAAGGAAAAAAAAAAAATAGGGATACAAAAAAAAAAAAAAAAAAAAAAAAAAAAATCTCGCCCACAACAAAAACGTAGCCCTTATGCAGCTTTAGCTATCATGTATATTACAGTCTTCGTTGTACACAAAGAACGGATTTCCACTTCTTTTTTAGACTTATATTTTATATAACAACGAACAATAGAATTTTGTGGTATGTAAAAAAATAATATATAAATATATTTATTCTTTGCTACTGTCACATTCTTTGATATAAAATAAAAACATAAATATTTATTCTTTTGATCTAGTTATAATGTGAGAAATCTCTTGTCATTTTTTTTTTGCTGTCTGTCGTTTTTTTTTAATGTAATTAATTTATAGAAATAATTATGTCACACAAGATCTAATCTGTTAATGATATAAACTCTTGTTTAAATTATTTATTATATTTAATATATTTTAAAAAATATATATCAAATTAATACTCGCAAGATTTATAAACATTATTTTTTTTATACAGTATATAACTGCATAAAAATATATAATTATACTGTAAATATCTTTAAAAGTTTATAAAGTCTGTGAGATGTAAAGAAAAAAAAATCCATTAAGGTTAAGGTTAATTTTAAATTATCACACATATCCAAGCAAGTATATAATAATTGTTAAAAAATAAAGAAGTGAAAATCGATCATCTCATCAAAATCGTCTATTAATTTTGCATCTTTTGATTTTTAGGCATTAAATAACATTCTTAAATTATAAAACAAATGTTCTAAAATAATTTAGTTATTCTTATTAGGCTGTAATGGCTGTATGGCATATATATTACAAAATTCAACATATTCAGCAGAGGGCACTTTGGTGTGTCTGGTTGGTTTAGGTGTAAAAAATGGAGCTGAAGACACATGAGGGAATGGCGTCCGGAAAAAAAATAATAAATAATGCAACGCAACTGAGCGAAGAAAGCTCTTTTGTCTACTGACGATTTGGAGCTGATATCACAATTTCACGTAACAAGCCGACGGTATTTCACGCAGCAATCACAGTCTTCGCTGAATTACCCGAGCACCAATAATGCAAGAAGCTTTTCTTGACTAGCAGATAAATAACATGGCACACCTATAATATGATATGCAAAAAAGGGAGTATGTAGAAATCTCTAATGGACACTTAAGATTTTATATTAACAAAAATTTGTAAAATAAGCTGATTGCTATATAAATGTATATTATATAATATATATATATACATAATTATTTATTTTCTGATGTTGTGTGAAGACTATCGGTAGTCCTTCAATCTTTTAACGCATTTTATCCTTTCTGTTTTTTTTTTTAATGATGTGTAGTGAAATTCAAAATATTAAAAATATACAGACTACTCAAGGAGAGAACACATTGACGATTGATTTGAACAGAAATCTATCAGAAGGGGAAAGGCGATTTATTATTAATATTTCATTCGAGAGCCGCACAGCAGCAAGTATAGAAAAGGAGAAAAAAGGGGTTCTGAGAAGAGGAGTAATAATCAACTGTTGCCCTGGTTACCAACAGCTCCTCGCCCACCTTCAGGCTACTTCATAAAAATAATAATTTTAAAAAAAAATTTGACAGCTTATTTTACATACTTTGAAACTTAACGTATACCAATTTATCAATCATTAAAAATAACTAATTAGAGTGCAATATGCGAGATACAATAGAACAGCAAGAAGGGAAAAAAAATGTTTGATAGACTTTAATTATCAATTTAATTAACTTCTTTAATTGTAAAAAAAGTAAACATTTTACGTAGAAAGTTGTCCCCTTTCTCAAAAAAAAAAATAAATAAATAAATAAAAAAAGAGTAGGTATAAAAAGTTCTTTTTGAGAGAGTTTCTTTCATTTTGAAAATAACATCTGAGAAGCTAGTGCTATTTTTTCCCCAAAATTTCAACCTTCATAAAGTGCAATGTACATGTGTATTGTATATAATTAATCATATGGTATTAAATAATGCGTTATCAAAAGACGGAGTTACAATAAAAATTAAGTGATCATTATATTACATTACCAATACTATGAATTATATTTACCAAATTTAAAGGGAACAATCAATGTCATACATGTAAATATTGGTATTAAATATTAGATTATATATTTATATTATATATTTTATCATGTTGTTTGAGAATAGTTAAACCAATTTTCAAATGAGCTAACCTACATTAACTTCAAGCAATTTATACCTATTTTAAGTATTTAGAAAAAAAAAACAAAAAAAAAAAAAAAACATAATTTTGCATCATATTATTAAAAACTGTATCACGTTTTAGTACTGACTGCATATATTTTACATTGCCCTTTCTTTACTTATACTAAAAATAACATTAATTTCACATGAGCACATAATATAGTATAACGCAATGAATTTAGCACCAATGCTAGGTAATAACCTAATAATTCTTTATTATAGATTCAACAAAATTTGATTTAAATGTCTGAACTATATAATTATATTAATTTATACAAAGTTCATCGTGAATTGTTTTAAGTTATAATTCATTTTTAATTTTAAAATAAATTTATACTACTAAAGCGTTCACGTGCATTTTTATTTGACCCTTTTAATTCAAGAGATCCAAGATCCAAGTCAAGTTTCTGAGTGGAGTGTTGACGTGTTGTAACAAAATGATTACTCGCGATGACACGAGATGGAAGAGGTGGAGAAGAGAGCAGATGTCAGTGCACCAGGGAGGTGGGGAGAGCATATTGTTGTGCTGGGCGGCCGCGTGACGCGTGCGAGGCTTGGTGGCGCCCGGCGCTAAACACGGTGCCGCCAGTCCGGCGTCCATGGCGCTCCCTCTCGGTGGGGCGCGGCGCCACCATGTCGTGGTGCTTGTGAGGAGTCGACGTCGTTGCCATCATCCCGGGGGGAGGGGGTGGGGGTGTCGACAACTCGACAAGTGCAACAAGTGGTGGAATGAATGATCATACCACCATCATTAACAACAACGTCTATCACGAGAGTTCACATGAGGAGAAGAAGGGAACAAAATTTACATTTTAATTTGAGACTTGTTCTATATTATAACATGTATATACTACATTAACTTTTATAATAAGATTTTTTATTTGGTTATAACATCAAGTTTTATTTAATGAAAATTGAACAATATTAAAAATTGCTGTTTTAAAATTATAATTCATTTATTCATAGTTTATTTTAATGTGAAATATCAATATAATAAATAAATACATACATTATATTTATTATTTAATATACAATACCCCCGAGTTATCTCCATATTACGATATTACTGAACAAAAATTGTTAATTATTGCTGCATTATACTTGAAAGTTTTTTAAGAAAAATATTTTAGGTTATTTCATCATAGATACAAAACGTACTTGAGAATAATTAAAATTATTTTCTGGATTTAATTTATGAGTGCAATGCAATATTTTAACTATTCAAGTTTTGAATGTTTAATGTGACATTTTGTATATACTAGAAATAGGAAATACTACTATAAAAATTAGTTAGTATTGAACTATTTCGTACTTTTAGTTGAAAAATACAATTTTAAGTTTAATGAGTAGAAACTAAATAATCAAATAAGTAATTTAATTAATTTAATAGGTAGTAATTAACACAGTTATCAATATGCTTGATATTTATGTAAACACATCATCAAAGATAAAAATAAATATTTAGATTATTAAAAAAATAAGGCTTAGTCAGAGAAAGGAGAGACAGAGAAAACTAAAAGAGGGAACTCAAATATGGAAACTCAAATATATCGGAAGAAGTGCTAAATTACTGTGCACAGCGGTGAGCCAATATTGCGAAACATTTGCCATGATTAATTACTGCCAAGTCCGCTGATTGCACAACGAGCTTTGCTGGCTCAGCTGACGGTCAGCTGACAGCCTAGTATATAGCGAGCAAGTCTAGGCAACTGACACACTTTACCCCTGTAGTCTGCGTGCTATGCAACCCGGCTGACATCGGAGTTCAAACAGTGGCCTACGCTTAAGGCGTCAGACAATATACAATCTTGCCACATCATTTTCACAGACCATTAAACAAATGAATATCGAATAAAATAAAATATACTCTATCTAGATCACACACATTTATAGCACTGTCATATTATTTGCGCAATTGATTTGTATGAACATATTTCATTGTGTCAACGTCATAAATTTTCAATTTTATTCGATAATATGATTACAGCAACTCTCAGCGACAGCTAGTCGTCATAATTTATCTTTCAATTTTTATTAAATAATTATTGGTATACACAAAATTGAGCTCTCAATCAAATAAATAAAAATGTAATTATATTAAAAGTAAGAGGTATTGAAAGGTATAAACACTTATTTGATTTGTATTTTGATGTATTTGTAAACCCACATTTTATTTATACCTCAAACGGGTGTGTAATTAAATGTAGCAAATAATGTGTTAAAAGGATGTACTTGAGTGCTTAATGGTCCTTTGAATTTACTTTCTTTTATGGTAATGATGTTATAAAGTTGAATACCTCTACAGTTTATCAATGAGAAAGATTACAAGCTATAACCTCCTGTTCCAAGCTATCAGCATTTACAATGCAGGCATCATAAAATAAATGTCTGCTTTCAAAGTGTCTCGTTTGCTGTTATATTTTAACAATGGCTAATGTGTAGTTTCTTCTGAATGATCAATGCAATAAAGGTCTTTAATCAAATTGGTTATAAAAATAATATATAATATATAACATGGATATACATGCAAAGAATGTTTTTTCATCGGGGAGATATAACCTTATAAAGTTTTATTATTCTAATAATTTAAATTTCATTTAACTGTTTATCCTTTTCCTTTTAATAGTGGGAAAATTATTTTATTATTTAAAAATACGATTTCGTTTTGAACAAGCAACTGTATGCAAGAATATTCAATTTTTTAAAAACCAATTCCATAGGAACGAATACATTAGGATTAAAGTCTGCTTACTAAAAATAAAACCTCATAATTATAAGAATGTACAAATTATTTTTCTCAATTGTCTTCATTTCTATATTTTCTTTATATTTTTCTACCGAATGTTGTATTAAACACAGATTTTTTTTAAACAATTATGAATAATATATTTAAATACTAAGTATATATAATTATATATCTATGTATATATATACATAGTATATTATGTAAAATATGTGGTATATAAGATAGAACGGAAGGGTTGTAGAGTGTTCATTATATTAGGGCTTATGAACTTGAGCTATCATCAACATGATGATGAGAAGGAGGGTGAGGAGGTGGAGGAGGGTATAAGGTAGACAGCAGCAGGTAGTAGGGGGCAAGCGAGCGAACGAGCGGCGCAACAGTCAGGCGAGCAAGCAAGCAAACCCATGGAGAGGACACGATTGATCTGTTGAACTCGGTTTAAAGTCACAGCAACAGCGGTGGCGGTGGTGGCAGTATAGTCAGAAAGAAGGAGGGAGAGAGAGAGAGAATTAAGCTTGCAGGTGAGGGTGGCGGGGGTGGGGAAGAAGAGAGAGGGTGTACAAGTGCAGCAGTAACAGAAGCGCACGCGCTACATTACATACCGTGCGCTTGCGTGACATGATAGCGGCGGCGGCATGCTCTCCTCTTGGTCTCTCACTTCGTCACCGGGGTGTGGCGCTAGGGGCGGGTGATCGTGGGCCTTTCAGACGATCCTCGGCCGCCGTGGTGGCCCACCAGAAGCTGCCGCAACGCCGGAACCTGGACACGCCACACTCGATCCTCCTCACAGTACCGGTACCAACATCACGCTCATTACCAGTAAGTAGTCTATTGTGTGGTATTTACTCTTGAAAGGTTATGTAATATAATTTTCAAATTGATTCTGTATACTAGTGTTTTGGTAGAAGTTATGAAGCAAGTTATAGAATAAATGGGATACTTAATTTAATTTGTGATGGAATTTCAATTACGTTATAAAATATATGTTTTCTATCAAATTAATTATGCTTTCGTTATATTTAAAAATACCATGAAATTTCTAGTTACTCTTTAAAAAAAACTGTTAAAAATATTTTTAATCAGAAGAATGAAAAAGTAATAAGGAACATTTCTGTACAATTGTATATTCTACAGTACTTAAAAGCAATTATGGTGCTTATGCAAGAATAACATAATAATTATGCATTTTTTCAACATATAATATATTTTGTTAATAATAAGTATAATATATAATTTACAATTATTAAATTTTTTAAAATTAATTGATCACATGACTAATTAGTTATATTAAATTGAATACCATAAATCTAATTGTTTGTGGAGATGATAAATACTTAATGGTTACGGTGTCAACCGAGTGCGGCGCCACAATGCTATAGTCATGCTCTGCGGGTCAGCGGGCGGGCGGGGGTGCAACAGAGCAGCTGCCTTTACCCGCCCGCCCGCACGCGCCATCACCTGAACACACACGCTAGCAGTTCTAACCAGCATCCCCGAGCTGTCAAACTTGATCGTTAAACTTTCCGTCGTCACTCTGTCGCACCGACATAATTAATACGTCGTGTATAAGGTGTTCGCTATCCTAACTAATAAACCATCGATATTTTTTTACAACCATATTATGATCTGATATAATATTCTAAATTATAAAGTATATATATATACGACGAAAACTTTTTACCAAATACGAAATTATTAACACGGGAAAATATTTTGTTATAATTTTATAATGTATTAGTTTTTAAAAACATGAACTCTTAATTAACAGAGTGTATATATAATATATATATATATATATATATATATATAGCTTAATTACTATTCATAAATTATTGTTAGAGTGTTATATTTATATACGAGTATATAAACTAGGAGGATGGCGCTGTTGTAGTGAATGTTATTCAAATTTATGTGTCTGTTATTTTTTACAAATTGTAGTGATACCAGCAATTTGTGAAAGCCTAGAGTGTGTATTGTATAACAGTGAGTACAGTGCCGATTTGAATATGTAATCATATTTTTATTTCATTCCTTACTTTTAGCACAATATTAATATCTTGATACTGTGTTTTGACGGATAGTAAGTAGACATATTCAGATTGCAAGACTTATAAAAATGCAGGCTATGAATCAACCACCTCCTTTTATTTCTCAGTCACTGCAGCAGCACAAATTAAGTAATAACATAAATTACAATACACAAAATTTAACAAGTGAAGTGATGCAAATATTCAAACCTCTTTTCACTGGTATAGCTCATGATATAAATTATGTGTACAATAAATTAGAAGGTTTGAATAAAAAAAGTGATGATATAAATTATAAATGTGATCAATTATTGGCCAATTACCTGGCGTCAATTAATCAGAATCAAGTGAGAGGAACTGATAGTGTGAGAAAAGGTGTTCTAACTGACAATAATCTAATTGATTATCGTGAGTTGCGGCAAGCTGAACTACCTCCTCTCAACGTACCATGGTCCTCTCGACCTTCACGTGACTCGAATCACTCCATGGTCCGAGTTCCTGAGTATCCCAGGGCGTGGTGTGGCGCTGACCGACGGCCGCAAATTTACACATTGCACTCTGCTCGTTCGTTGGTGACACCTTGTGACGGCCCAGCACATCACAATGATGGCTGGCAGGCAGTTCATCACGGCGGTCGCCCGCGGGACAACAACGAATGTTTTGACATCAAAACACAAAACAGATTCGAGGTCTTAAGCAATATCCCAGAAAAAAACTTATTAAATAATCAATTCAAAAAATTAAAAATCAATTATATTTTAGGAGATATTTTTGAAATATCAAAAAATACACCTATTGTTCATTGTGTTGGAAGAGATATGTTGATGGGAAAGGGTTTTGCAAAAAATGTTCGAGATATTTTTGGCCAAATAGATAAATTACTGGAAATGAACAAAAATGTAGGAGAAATTGCAGTATTACCAGTATATGAAAATGGCTATATTTTCAATATGGTCACAAAAAGATCATCTTATGAATTGCCCTTTCTCAGTGACATTATGAAGTGTTTGATCGAATTAAAAGAATTATGTAAGGTTCTTGGAGTGAAAAAAGTTGCTATGCCAAAAATTGCAACAGGCAGAGATCAAGTCAGCTGGCCCACGGTTAGCAATATGCTCAGCAAAGTGTTTGCTGATACGGATTTTACCGTGGATGTGTACAGTCTCCCTCCCAAAGTGAGGAAAGTTTCGGCAACACCAAATCCTCCTAATGTCTCGAGTATGGCAAATTATCCACCTTTACCAAATGAGAAAAAAGTAAAGGAAAAAATCTCAAAAAATAGTTCTGCCTCATCAAATAAAAGTTCACATCCAGGAAAACATACACCAGTAACAACAACCACTTCTCCGGGATCATTTAAACCCCGAGAACAACGGAAAGATAGGAGTGAGGAGGAGGAGGTTCATGAGACAGGGATAACGCCATCTCCCCAGGAGCAAAAAACCCCGGAGCGGAAAAGGTCAGTGAGCAGCACCAAGGACTCTCGGCGGGGCAAATGCGCACGACGCTCACTATACCGTCGTACACCAAGGGCAAGCGCCACTGATATAACAGTGTTAGAGCAATCTCCCTCGTCACCCACATCGGAATCGGACTCTGATTTAGAGAGTTCGAGCTCAGCTAAGAAGGTACCCAAACGTGACGCGGTGGTGACTGATACGACACAATCTGCTGGCACCAGCGTGGTAGTTAGTCCAATGTGCACTTCACCAAGTCGTGGTGCAAGTACCCGACGGCCAGAGACTTCTCCCAGTACACCCCTACCAATTCAGTTTCAACGTGGACATAATGAATTCAGTCAAAGTGATCCCAATTCTTTTTTCCAGCCATTTCAAAATAATGGTAACATTTTAGAAGAAGAAAAAGAGTTTGATAGGTATAATAATGCAATAAAAGCTGGTGATAATAATATAGATGAATATAGTGATTTATGTGATGATAAGTTGGCAGCAGATAATGTATATGAACAAAATAAATCAATAAGTATGGAAACCATTAGTCCAATAAGGACGCGTGAACTTCGACCCAGAGCAGCAACACAGTCTGGTAATTATTTTCGTGGTCACAAAAATCAAATAAAAAAAACATAGATAACAATAATTATGAACTTTCAATTTTGCAATTTAATATTCCAGGTTTAAAATCTAAATTAAATCTATTTGAAGAACTCCTTGAGTTAGAAAACTGTGATGTTGCGCTCATATGTGAACATGGTCTTAAAGCAGAAGAATTAAGTACAGTAGTTTTTAAAAATTTCAAAATAGTGTCCTCTTATTGTCGTTTAACACAAGTTAAAGGAGGAGTAGCAATAATAGCTAAAAGCAATTTAAATTTTGAACAAATTAATATAGAATCGATTGAATCTTGTTTCGAGTGTTGTCTGGCTAAATTAAAATATATTGATGGTCATTCTATTTTTTTCGCTTCATTATACAGATCCCCTAAATATTTCAAAAAGGGAACCATGAATGAAGAGGACAAAAATATATATAAATTCATTGAATGTCTAGAAAATATGTGTGTAAAAATCATTAACCTTTGTAAAAAAAATGACAAAATAATTTTAGGGGGAGACTTAAATATAAATATTTTAAAGTCAAATAATACTGTTAAATCTTATCTTGATGTATTACAATCGTTTGGGCTGCAGATTGTAAATCAGGAAGCTACAAGAGTATCAATAAACAAAAAAACAGAAACACTTATTGATCACGTTATTGTAAAAAATACTGATTCCAAATTTATTTATTTCAGTGTAGATACAGGGCTATCTGACCATAAATACACAGTGGTTAAGTTTCTCAGGTCAAACAATTCAGTGCAGAGCATAACAAACGTGTCCTTTATAACAAGAAATTTCAGTAAAGAAAATTGTGAGTGTTTTTTAAGGTTATTAATGAGGGAAAATTGGACTGAATTGTTAGACCCTACTGTATGTACAGAAAGAAAATGGGAGTTGTTTATAGAAATATTTTTGTTTCATTTTAATGAAGCGTTTCCTAAAACTAAAAAAAACATAAAAAATAGGGTTAAAAAACCAGACTGGCTTATTAATAATCCAAATTTAAAAATTGAGGGAACGTATTTGAAAGAATTATTTCTGCAAGCAAAATATGTAAGTCCAGAGTTAATGCCAGTATATAAAAATAAAATGAAAAGACACAAAAAAAAAATTAGCGAAGTTATTTTGAAGGGAATGATTTAAAAATTAAAAAAGCTGAAAATAAAGTCAAGGCTAGTTGGGAAATAATAAAAAATCAATGCAATATGTCTAAATTAAAAGGAAATAATACAATAACTGAAATATCAATAGATGGAAAGAGTATCACTTGTCCATATTCAATTAGTAACATGTATAATAATTATTTTGTTAAAACTATAGAAAATTTAACTCTGGATAATTTTCAAAATGATAATGCAGATAACGTTATAAATAATCATAATTTTAATATTTGTAATAATACAGTTGACATAAAAACAAAATTTAATTTTAAAACAATTGATCAATTTAAATTAATAAAACATATAAATGCATTACCAAACAAAAATGCAGCCGGCCCAGATGATGTACCATACACTGTAATTAAATATTGTAAAAATCTATTGGCAGTACCCCTTATGTTTCTCATTAATAATTCTATTACAGAAGGAGTTTTTCCATTAATTTTAAAATTATCTCTCGTGCTTCCATTCTTGAAAGAGGGTGATAAAAAATTGATTAGTAATTATAGAGGTATATCCAAGCCATCGGTTTTTTCCAAATTATTTGAGAGTGTATTAAATGAACAACTAACTGAATATCAATTAGAAAACAATCTTGTTCCGAAATGTGAGCATGGATTTGTTAAGAATAAATCCACTACAACCGCGGCTTTCCATTTGTTAAGCAAAGTCTACACTGCTCTTGATGCTAAAAAATTTTGTGTGGTAATTTTTTTTGACTTGTCCAAGGCGTTCGATGTAATGAATAAAGATGTAATAATAAATAAATTTAAGAACATTGGGGGTGGTGATAATAGTTTGAAATTAATAAAATCATATCTGTCTGATCGCCAGCAATATGTTGAAATTAATCAGCTAAAAGAAAACCAAAAATTAACAGTAAAGTCTACCGTATTACCTTTAACGTTAGGGGTGCCACAGGGAGGAAAAATTTCTCCAAGTTTATTTGCTATTGGTACAAATGATCTAGCACATTATATTACTGAAGCTGATTTAGTCAAGTATGCTGATGATACGACAGCTATAATCACCGCTGATACGGAGGAAGAACTCCATGTAAAAATAAATACTACTTTAAATCAAATGAGTCAATGGTGTGTAAACAACAAGTTAGTGTTAAATGGTAAAAAAACAGCTTTTGTACAATTTCATTCTCAAAGAAATATTCAGGATCGAAGTTATTTATTAAAATTAAAAAAACAATCAATTAAAAGGGTAGAACACATAAAATATTTAGGTTTCAATATTCATGAATGTTTAAATTGGGAAGTTCATATCGATTCTGTAGTAAAAAAGATTAATTCAGCAAATTTTATTTTATACTCAATTAGGGAACATGTTTCTATGGAATCTTTGTTTTCTATTTATTATGCATATGTTTATTCACAATTGTCATATGGAATAATTTTCTATGGAGTTAATGATCAGTCGTTAAATAGACTATTTATATCACAAAAAAGAGCACTAAGAACAATATTAAGATTCAAAAAAAGAGACTCATGTGTGTCGTATTTCAAAGCTAATAATATGTTAACTTTACCATGCATATATATTCTATATAGTGCATTGTTCAGAAGATACAATTCTGAACTATACGACCACAGCAAGCATTCTTACGAGACCAGAAACAGGAAAAAGACTGTAACAGCATGCCATAAATCTGCCCTGTTGGAAAAAAGTCCTTTGTATCAATCAGCAAAAATATATGATTATCTTCCAGCATGTATACGAAACATTGAAAGTGATACCTTGTTTAAAGCTAAATTGAAACATGTTTTGATTAAAAGAGAATTTTATTCTGTAAAAGAGTTTTTTGCCAACAAATTGTCAGAACATTGTCTTTTATAAAATAGTGTAATTGTGATATTTCCCTCCCCCTTTTTTTTCTTTTTTGCTGACAAAATATGTACAATATATTAAATGATAAGAGGGTTCTATTTATTTTCATGTTTTAGACTATAAGTTATATATATAATGACGTGATTTATGTTGTATTGTACAACCAATGATTGAATAAAAATATTATTATTATATTATTATTATTATTATATTATTATATATATATATATATATATATATATATATATATATATATATATATATATATATATAATGAACCTTTGAATGAAGAGAACACACTCTAACAATAATTTATGAATAGTAATTAAGTCCATTTTTTGTGGAGACTTAAATTCCACCAAAATATAAAAAAAACTCATTAAAAATAATGTATACATTAAATCAATATTTTAATAATGTATTGTTATTTGATACAAAGTTATTTACTAAGAAATTGTGTTGTGCCGGCAGAAATGCAGCCATGTTTCACGGCGACCCCTGAAGGTTCGGCAACCAATGCCACACACCACCAGTTCGACGGTTTGCACGCCGTCACATGATGACAGGAGGAAGGTAGGTTCACTAAATTCATTTTCTTAGTAGTGTAGCAGAAAAGTCTTACTTATATCAAGACAAACTCTGAATTGTATTTATTTTTTATTGAATCTTAAAGCTTTTTGGTTTGAAAGAAGAAGAAGACGCGGAGAGGAGGAGAATTTAGTTTGAGTTTCTATACAGGGAGGTAGGTTGAGCGTCTATCGTACACATGAGAAGCTCAGCCAGCTAATATCGAATGATCAAACCAAATCAAGGCAATCCCTCTTTCCCTCTTTTTAGCTCTCTCTCTCTCTCTCTCTCTCTCTCTCTCTCTTCCTTCTTCTAAAACTCCTCAGCAGCTGCTTTCGACGGAGAGCTCAAGAGAAAATTGAAGCCTCTTCTCTCTCTCTCTCTCTCTCTCTCTCTCTCGTTTTATTCTTTCAACACACAAAAGAAAATGAATTGATCAGATTAAAATGAGAAAAAAAATGTAAAACTGTAAAATATATAATTATATATTATATAAATGTAATATAGAGACTTTATAACTTTTTATACTTATGCGACTGAATGATTATCAATGAAATTTTCTTGTCATAGTAATACTGAATTATATATATAAAAAAATTTGAGTAAAAAATAAATTAAATTAATATTTTACCCCTCTTTGTCATTTTCTCTGTTTGGTTTTTCTTCTTTCTCGCCCGTCTTATTTCCCAAGGAGCAGAAGGAGGATTTCCGCCTAGCGGCAAGCATTTGTTTCCGCTTCTCCCTGGAGAAGAAAAGCGTTAGTTTTCCTTCTCCAGAGGCGAAGAGGGACCACTAAACTTACACAGAGATTTTCTAAATCAATAAACTATTTCTATTATAGATTAAGGTCAATATAAAAAGTGTATTCCTTCTTCATATATCTCATCATCGGAACAAAACAATCTAAAAATTGTTAAAAAAAAAATTGAAATTTTGTAATGTGGTTTTAACGTTAGTTTTTGGAAGAAAAAATGGAATAAAAAAATCATTACTGATTGAATTTTTCATCATAAAAGGTACTTAAAAATGTTTCTTTTCGGATCGGTGTAATATATTTCGATATAATTATAGAACTCTCAATTTTAAAAATATTACTGTATATTAAGTTTATTATTATTTGTTTAAGTACTTTTAAATGTTAAGTTTTAAGTTGATATTTCTACTAAACTATTATCAATTTTAACAAAACTAAACTAGTATTATATATAATATTATTATATTACCATAGAAAATAATTCAAAGTTATGGAAATTTTATTGAAAAAATAAATAAAATAGCTTAAAACAAGTTTTTTTTTAATGCTATAGAAAGAAAGAAATCGAATTTGAATGTTGCAGTTAATTTTTTTACGATGGAGCGCATAATATTCTAATTCTCGATCACCAAACTCTTTTAAAGTTTAGTTTTTATTTTTTACTTGCAATCACAACAATTTAAGCACATTTTTCACGATGCTCTCAAAGAAAACATAATTACGCATTTTTGTCTCTCAAATATATTTTTGCGTTCATTACTTAAAATTTCAAATTGGAAATGTGCAGATTATCTGTTGAGTTTTACTCATAGTAGGATTATTAACAAAACTGCATGAAGTGAGTTTATAAGCTTAATTTTAAATTGATACGTTCTACAGAGTGAACCACAATTCGCGTGCCAACTTTTTTCGTAAATTTGGTATTGCAAAAATTTTCGTACAAACTTCAAATTTGGTACACTTGTAGCTGAGGGTTGTAAAAATTAGTTCAGGGCGTTATAATTTTTATTGGACACAAATAACACCCCTTTCAGGGGTGGTTTTTAAAAAAATTATTTTCGCCTTATGGAAATTCAATGTTAAATACAACTTTTTTTGAAATCATTGGAATTTTGCAGAAAAAGTTTCTAGCATAGGGTAATCGACCCTCCTGAACTCAGAAATAATTTTAGATTTTTTTCCCCGACGCACCCCTGAGGGTGGAGACCTACCCCTAAAATCCATTTTCCTTAAAAATTGTGCTAAAATTATGAAATTAATTTTCAAGGGGTAATCGACCCTCCTGAACTCGAAAATAATTTTAGAATTTTTCCCCGACGCACCCCTGAGGGTGGAGACCTACCCCTAAAATCCATTTTCCTTAAAAATTGTGCTAAAATTATGAAATTAATTTTCAAGGTGTAATCAACCCTCCTAAACTCGGAAACAATTTTAGATTTTTTCCCCGACACACCCCTGAGGGTGGAGACCTACCCCTAAAATCCATTTTCCTTAAAAATTGTGCTAAAATTATGAAATTAATTTTCGAGGGGTAATCGACCCTCCTAAACTCGGAAACAATTTTAGATTTTTTCCCCGACGCACCCCTGAGGTTCCATTTTCCTTAAAAATTGTGATAAAATTGTAAAATTAATTTTCAAGGGGTACTCTACCCTTCTGAACTCGGAAATAATTTTAGATTTTTTCCCTAACGCAACCCTGAGGGTAAACGGCTACCCACCATATCTCTTCTCCTTAATAATCGAGTAGAAATTGTGAATTAAATTTCATTCGGAATTTATGGTAATCTTTCATAAAAAAAATCACAGACTACACCTCTTCACTTGCAGCATGACGATGGATGTGTCCACCGTTAATTGCATGGCGTAAAGGCACATGTTGGTCTGCACAACGAGGCTATGTGTGCCTTTAACAACTGAGGTGTAACCAATTCCACTTAACGTCTGTCACTTTTAGTTCGTCAATGGTCTCAAATCTCTTTCTGAAGGAAAATGTTCACAAGAAGAGATTTGAGACCATTGACGAACAGAAAGTGGAGATCAGACGTTGCATGGAATTAGTCACACCTCAGATGCTAGAGGCCATGCACCTACACACATGGCCACGTTGAGCGGACCAACATGTGCCATATCACGCCAATTAACGGTGGACACATTGAGTGAAACCACTGTCATGCTGCAAGTGAAGGGGTCTGTCTGGGATATTTTTTCTCTGAAAAATTTCGATACATCCTGAAAAAAAAATAATTCCTAATTTCTACTCGATAATTAAGAAAGAAGGATATCGTGGGTAGCAGTTTACCCTCAGGGTTGCATCGGGGAAAAAAATCTAAAATTATTTCCGAGTTCAGGAGGGTCAATTACACCTAGAAAATTAATTTCACAATTTTTAAGGAAAAAGGATTTTAGGAGTAGCTCTCCACCCTCAGGGGTGCGTCGGGGAAAAAATCTAAAATTGTTTCCGAGTTTAGGAGGGTCGATTACCCCTTGAAAATTAATTTCATAATTTTAGCACAATTTTTAAGGAAAATGGATTTTAGGGGTAGGTCTCCACCCTCAGGGGTGCGTCGGGGAAAAAATCTAAAATTATTTCCGAGTTCAGGAGGGTCAATTACACCTAGAAAATTAATTTCACAATTTTTAAGGAAAATGGATTTTAGGAGTAGGTCTCCACCCTCAGGGGTGCGTCAGGGAAAAAATTAAAAATTATTTCCGAGTTCAGGAGGGTCGATTACTCCTTGAAAATTAATTTCATAATTTTAGCACAATTTTAAGAAAAATGGATTTTAGGAGTAGGTCTCCACCCTCAGGGGTGTGTCAGGGAAAAAATTAAAAATTATTTCCGAGTTCAGGAGGGTCGATTACTCCTTGAAAATTAATTTCATAATTTTAGCACAATTTTAAGAAAAATGGATTTTAGGGTTAGATCTCCACCCTCAGGGGTGCGTCGGGGAAAAAAATCTAAAATTATTTCCGAGTTCAGGAGGGTCGATTACTCCTCGAAAATTAATTTCATAATTTTAGCACAATTTTAAGAAAAATGGATTTTAGGAGTAGGTCTCCACCCTCAGGGGTGTGTCAGGGAAAAAATTAAAAATTATTTCCGAGTTCAGGAGGGTCGATTACTCCTTGAAAATTAATTTCATAATTTTAGCACAATTTTAAGAAAAATGGTTTTTAGGGTTAGATCTCCACCCTCAGGGGTGCGTCGGGGAAAAAAATCTAAAATTATTTCCGAGTTCAGGAGGGTCGATTACCCCTCGAAAATTAATTTCATAATTTTAGCACAATTTTTAAGGAAAATGCATTTTAGGGGTAGGTCTCCACCCTCAGGGGTGCGTCGGGGAAAAAATCTAAAAATTTTTCCGAGTTTAGAAGGGTCAATAACCCCTTGAAAATTAATTTCATAATTTTAGCACAATTTTTAAGGAAAGTGGATTTTAGGGGTAGGTCTCCACCCACAGGGGTGCGTCGGGGAAAAATTCTAAAATTATTTTCGAGTTCAGGAGGGTCGATTACCCCTTGAAAATTAATTTCATAATTTTAGCACAATTTTTAAGAAAAATGGATTTTAGGGGTAGGTCTCCACCCTCAGGGGTGCGTCGGGGAAAAAATCTAAAATTATTTCTGAGTTCAAGAGGGTCGATTACCCTATGCTAGAAACTTTTTCCGCAAAATTCCAATGATTTCAAAAAAAGTTGTATTTAACATTGAATTTCCATAAGGCGAAAATAATTTTTTTAAAAACCACCCCTGAAAGGGGTGTTATTGGGGTTCAATAAAAATTTTAATAACCTGAACTAATTTTTACAACCCTCAGCTACAAGTGTACCAAATTTGAAGTTTGTACGAAAATTTTTGCAATACCAAATTTACGAAAAAAGTTGGCACGCGAATTGTGGTTCACTCTGTATTTCTGTACATTTATTGTACAAGAAAAACATATTTATTTAGCTAAGAATTTAAAGAGGCTACCATAAAAAAATTCCATCCTATATACCGTCCGTGTAGTTACAAGCTTTAGTTCACTGCGTTTTCAGGTGTTAAGCTGCTCGCATTCAATGAAACCGTACTTGCTCAATAAATACTTTTACAGTTAGTTCAGTGAAACATATTCTTTTTCAAAAATAAAAACCATTCTTTCTGACCATTATGCCTTAAATTGTATAATTTTATTTTATATGAACCAATGGCAAGGACGCGATATATTTATTGTAAACAGAATGGAATTTTAAAATATTTTTTTAGAAAAACAAAAAACAGTTGTATTGTAAATTGCTGTAATCAATGGAATTTTTTTAAACAGTATTAATGTGAGATGTATATTGCAAGTGTATCTGATACAAAATTCTATAATTATAGTAATTAAGTCCACATACATTTAGTTTCATTTTTATCTATTATAGCCTTCATGTTGAAATTTATCTGGTAATATTAACCTAGAGTCTAGAAGACACTTAAAAAAAAAAGAGATTTTCTTTAGAAAAGAATATCAGCAAGATTTATTAAAAATTTGAAGAACTTAATTACTATAAATTACTGTAATTTATTATTCTACTGTTGAAATATAGTAAAACTCTAACAAAAACTTATATTGACTTTATCTAATATTCACTATTTATATAACAAATTTAAAGGAAATGCGAGAGTGTGTAATACCTCATCAAATTTTATCGAAAATGCCTTACTATATAATATATATGTTTTGTCCCTTGAGAATTATTGCGTTTCAAAGATAATTTCAATGCATCAGGGAGTATGATAGAGCAAAGCAAATGTCACATAAATACATAGTATGCATCAATTTAATATAACATCAAAGTGTTGTTTATACATGTCTGTGCGTGATTTGCAATGAAATTGACTTGCAGCTGCATGTACATCATATAATACGGCTAGTGCATTACTTATGGTGCACACTCAAAGTGTGGTTGTTTGCATGTCATATATATATATATAAGGCTCCTTGCTGTCGTGCATGTGTAGAAATATTTATTTATTTTATAAGTAGCAATATTGTAGTATTATTAGTTGCTATATATTTTTTTATGAAATACAGGAAGGAGAGTGAAAATAGTTTTCAATTTGTAAGTAATTATATGGTTAGTAGATCTGGAAACAGGAAGGTAATGAGACAGATTATATTACGTACAACCATATGTATAAATCATTTTAAATAAAAAATTGTTTTGAAAATAAGCTGTTTTAAAATTAAAATCAATAAGATGATCACGATACTATATACGTATAATAGAGTGTTATTAAATTTATTCAGATGCATAAAAACTTTTTTTCTAAATAATATATTTGTAATTCTATGCATCATAGTTATAGAAATTTAACTTTCAGATATTATATAAAATATATAATAATTATAATCAATACAATAATTCTAATGTTTTTGGTCCTTTTTTTGTTTAAAAAAAAAAATCGAGGAATTTAATGATAGATATATCTTTTATTTACACTTGAAAAAAAAAAATGTAAAAGATTTCATAAGATGTCTTTTTTTTTCAAGTACACTTACGTAAAAGGGACGAAAAAAAAAAGATTGAAATGAGAGTTATACAGTCATTGTGACGTCACATTGTATTATTGTGAGTGTCGGTGTGTATGTAATCCATCAAGAAAGCAGACACATCTTACATATTGCTCTCAGCAACATAAGCCAACTGTAACTCCCCGTTAAAGCACTCGCCAAAACTATTGCTACGATGTTACATTCGTTCGCCTTTACCTTTACTTCAATCACAGGAAAGGAAAATAGTAAGAGGGGTGGGGAATTGAGGGAAGGAGGGAGGAAAGTTAAGAGACGGGAAGGTGGAGGTTGCACAAAGCTCTGATAAACCGGGTGGGGTGATCCCTTTGCTTGGATCTCTCCGGGCAATGTCCATGTTGCTTGGTTTGCCGGACCCTAGCTCGCTCGTCCGCTTGCTTGCCTGGCTTGTGCACGCACTGTGCTGTCAACCCCCTACCAGAAGTCTAACTCACTGCCGGCCAAATCAAAGAGCCTTACTGCTGCTGCTGTACCCGCAGGCATTAGCACACACGCAAACTCGGTGGCGAACCTGTGAGAACAAGTCTAGTAAATACATATACGTACTCAGTCACCAAAGAGTCACAGTTTTCTCTCAGACAAACAATAATAACATTTTTTGTCTAAACAAATACAAATATTTTATAGCATGTTAAAAGAATATTTCTTTGAAAACAAAACATAAATTAAGAGGAAATTTAGTTAATAAAGAATTAAAGTGACTTTATATAGATCCTATAACTTAGATCATCATATTTTAAGAAGAAAAATAATAAGATAAATCTTATATAATGGCACAGTTCTTAGATAAGTTCGTTCAATTTTTAATAGGTGATTAACGAAAATGAACTTAATTATAATTACTCTGTGAGAAAATAATATAAAATAAGCCTTATAATTTAAAAATATTTTATACTTTAAAAATATATCACAATTCCTTTTACAGAAATGTTTTTTTTTTCGTGGTGCCTCTGGGATTGAAAAAAATTATTAAATGAAAAAAATTAATTTAAATCACACCTTTTTTGTGTTGTACTAATTATTATTATTATTATTATTATTATTATCTTTTTCTTGCTTTCTTCTTCATAAACACTAACACCGGGCTCAATCAAGCCAAGGTGCAAGCGCCCGTACCAAACATTAAGAGGGGATTGCGGGTACACATGCGGGGGTGCTACAAGCTCAAAACCTTGCGCACAATGTTAGCCGTGCCAAGAATAGCAGCCTTCTGCATGACACGCATATGGTATTCTTTGAGAGCCAACTTCTCTCTGGCAAATGACCAGTCTTTGGTCACAAGACCGTTACTAGAGATCACAACTGGAACCACATCAACACTACGGAGCTGGTACATGTCTTTGAGCTCGACAGCAAGTGGCTGGTACTTGCGCTTTTTCTCCGCAACTGTGGTCACAAGATTCTCGTCCAGCGGGACAGCAATGTCGACAATCACCGCTGTTCGAGCTTTCTTGTCGAAGAGAACAAGATCAGGTCTGTTTGCTTCAACAGCTCTATCTGTGGTGATGGCAGAATCCCACAGGATTTTTGCATCCTGATTACGGAGAACTTGTTCCGGCTTGCACTTATAGTACGGAACCTCTGTCTCAATGAGACCGACTTTCTTGGCCAAAGCTTGATGTACAACTTTGGCAACAGAATTGTGGCGCTCTAAGTACTCTTTTGGAGCAAGCACTGGACAGCCCCCAGTGACATGCTGAATGGACTCGTTAGCCTGCTTGCAAAGACGACACCGGTCACTGATGTTGACTTTGAGGATGTGTCGCTCATACGCCCTAGTCCTGATGACCTGATCCTGTATGGCACAGACAAAGCCCTCTGTCTCCGCAAACAACCCACTTGTCCGCAGCCACTCAGTGGAACTCTTGGTGTCCACCTGATCCGAAGATAACGCTGCAGCAAACCGACCATGCAATGCTTTTGTTGACCACTCCAAAACTCTGTCAGCCTGGGTTCTAATGGCAGGCTGAAACTCTTGCTCACTCAAATGTAGCGGAGTGTAGCCACGGTCCTGGTTGCAAATAGCTGCATGCAACCCATCACCACGTGACACAAAGTACTGCCGAAGTTTCAACTCCTGCTGACGACACATCATCTCCATGCTGAGCAAACCTCTTCCACCTACATGACGTGAAAGGTACAGTCTCTCGACTGAGCTCCTCGGGTGATGTATCCTGTGCTTCGTGAGGGTGGTTCTCACTTTTCTATCAAAAGCTTGCAGTGACGTCTCCGACCACCTGACGACACCAAACGTATATCCAGCCACAGGGATAGCCCACGTATTAATCGCAGTAATCTTGTTCCTCGCACTGACAAAAGACTTGCAAATCTTGTCGACTCGAGACAGCACTTTTTTCTCGACTTGTTTTCTGGCATCTACATCTTTAATGCCAATTAGCTGCTGCAGACCGAGGTACTTGTAGTTTTCCTCGACACCCAAGTCTTGAATAACGGTGCCTCCCATGAGCCGCAAGCCTTCTTGTGGATCTTGAATCTCCCCTTTTCTCACATGCACAACAGCACACTTGTCAAGACCAAACTCCATGCAAATTGCATCACTAAAACTTTTGACAAGTTCAAACATGCTGTGCAACTGGTCTTCACCAGAAGCATATAACTTGAGGTCATCCATGTAAAACTGGTGAGAAATGCGAACTTCTGGATTCCTCTGTAGAACGTAACCATACCCAGAGGTTCGGAGCATCCTGCTCAGCGGGTTCAATGCAAGACAGAACCATAATGGGCTGAGACTATCTCCCTGAAAAATACCTCTCGAGATTCGCATCTCTCTGGTCTTGTAGCTGACCCCCCCTTGGTTTACATGAAGACAAGTCCTCCACATGCCCATGCAAGAAGTGAGAATCTGAACAATGCAAGGATGAATTTTGTAAATGTGAAGTACAGAGAGGAGCCAGGAATGGGGGACTGAATCAAAGGCTTTCTTGTAGTCAACCCAACCTACTGAAATATTACGGTGTTTTCTACGAGCCTGCTGAGACACAACAGCGTCAACTACCAATAACTCCCGGCATCCCCTCGTGCCCTTCCGACAGCCATTCTGTTCCTCAGCAAGAAGTCCATTTGCGACAAGATGGTCATAAATCTTTATCGACAGAATAGATGTGAAGATCTTGTACAGAGTGGGAAGACATGTGATTGGCCTATAGTTCTTGGGATTCAATGAATCACCTGACTTCGGCTTCATGTACGTAATTCCAAGCGTACAAAATCTTGGCACAATGGACGGATCTTCCAAGGCCTCATGAAAGTGAGTAGCAAGAGCCTGGTGAGTAGTTTTAAAATACTTCCACCAGAAGTTGTGAATGCCATCCACACCCGATGATAATGATGAATTATAATTATTATTATAATTATTATAATTATAATAATAATTATTATAATAATAATTATTATTATTATTATTATTATTATTATTATTATTATTATTATTTTTTTTTTTTTTTTTTTTTCCCCTCAGCATGCCAAAGTTGAAAGTACAGGCTCCATGTAAAACAGAGTATTCCTCATCTAACAACTTCAACAGCTAGAGAAACTCGACCCCGGCGCTCCGCACTCTCGTGCAGTAAACTCCAGGGCTGCCTTTTCTATTTTTATGGGTGCACCTCACCCAACCTCCCCATGCGCACGAAGGAGACGAAGAGAGCCCAGCAACACTGCCTTCTGCATGGCATCCGCCAGCCGCTCAGCGGATCCACGGCAACCTGGTACTTGCCGAAGCCCAGAGAGTAGTGTGTCAGGCACCCCACCCATCACGCCAACCAACAGGACAACAAGTGACACCGAATGTCCCCGGTAGCTTTGTCGCAAGTCCATGACAAGGTCTCGATACTTGTCGCGCTTTTCTGTGTACTTGTCAGTGATGTTGTGCTCCGCAGGAGCAGAAAATTCAATCACTGTCATGACCTTCTTGCGCTTCTCAATAATAATATTATTATTATTATTATTATTATTATTATTTTTTTTTTTTTTTTTTTTTTTTGTGAGACACCACTAGATTGCCCTGGTCATAGGACAGACCCAGCTGTGCCTCGTTTTTTCCCCAACAATGCCCCTTTGGAGTGCCAGACTTTCGGCCACGGTGAGACCCAGCCTCCACGGAATCACACCCGTAGGACCCGGGTCTATTACCCCGAGCATGACGTACGAATAGTGTCACCGCAGTGACCATCAGCCCCACCGCGACCGAGCTTTGCACCCTCTCCCCCGACCCACAATCCCCGTCCGCGAGCGCCGTTCACTGTTGTGTTCGGATATTAGCTTTGCTTCACCCACCCGTTTGGAGAGCCTCACCTTCAGACCGCTGCCTCACCGAAAATATCCATGAGGAGCGTTCGTCATACGAGTGTCAGACCTATTATTATTATTATTATTATTATTATTATTATTATTATTATTAAAATAAGTTTATATTAATTTATGATAAAAATTGCATTAAATGGCCAACAGTTCTATTCGTATCAACAAAGTATAAATATATACCTCCTTATTTTGTACAGCTAACAAGTAAGAAAACGTGTAAGAAAACGTGGTATAATAAATAATACTAATAGTTATTGTGTGTTATAGAGTTGATAAAATACTAACCCAAATTTTGTAGCTTAATCACCAGTGAATAAAAAAACAAAAATCTTGAGAAAACAAGAACATGAGCTTTTTCTTGAACGGTTGTTTGCTACCGGTGCTACAATTTCAATGAACAGAATGATTTGTAATTTTGGAAGTGCTCCAAGTCACTACAAATTTTACGTAGTTCTACGATTCAATACTAGCTGACTTACAACATTAAACCTTTTGTAATATTTCTCATTTTGATTTATTTTTAAAGTCATTATCTCATTATACAGTACTACATAGACTGCTGCAATTTGATTAATTGTAACAACGTAATTTCAATTAACTTTAAATCACAATTTTATTATTTCTATTTTCATAAAAAACAATGCTAAAAGTTTTTGCTATTTAAAGAAATAATATTTTTAATGTAAAACAAAAAGATTTTAGTTCAAAACCTTGAAATTTTGTAAGACACAATATATATTATACATAATAAAAAGAGCACATAGCGATTTTTCCGATAAGTTGCGTGACTCGTGCAGTTGCAGGCGTCAGCTTCCGGCTACCCGCGTGCTACCCATGTGATTGAATGACGGGTGGAGGAGAGGGTGTCATACGGGTGTGCCGGCAGCTGTGCCGGCATCGCTACCTGTTATCTACCAAATCTCTCTCACTAAATCGATAATTTGTCACCTTACACTAAAAGACGATTTGATGCGAGTTTGATCCTCCTGTTTTATCTGATATATAATAACATTGAAAAATGCTTCTAAAATTGTTGTATATTATAGTCAACTGAATTGTTATAATTTGATATAAAGCATACGAATTCTATAATATAATGTATTTAGTACTTGTTGTATTAGCTTTGATATTGATATACAAGTATTATATGTAAATTTACAAACAAAATAAGTTACTGTTACACCTTCTCTCTGTACCTTTTGACGTTCCGACTTCGCGTATAAACATTTCAAGTATCACGCTCTTAAGTTCGTTTCAATTCTCAATTTTCAATACTAAGAGTCATATACTATCCACGCGATGTATTTAAATATCGAAATTACGTACTTGATTGAAATGCAATCATACTGTTGAAAGGTGACTTCGTATGAAATTTAGAGACTATAATCATCGCACCGATCTACAAAGTAGACGTTTGTCGTGTATTTTCATATCATGTTTAAAGATAAAATAAAATTTTGTTGTTTTATACGGTTTTTAACTCCTTCTCAGTATGTATATCTTTGTACGTATCTTGGTTTCAAATTATAGATTTACTTTGGTTTCTTTTATGACCATGCATGTATTGTGTCTTTTGAATACTGATTGCTGTGCTGGTCTTTCCAAGTGACGTCACTAGCTCCCCCAAGACCCAAAACTAGCTAAGTGTTATGATTGGTTGTAACAGACTAATTTTCAAACTTTATAAAAAATAAATAGAGGTGATTGAAGTTTTTTTGGACTATAACATATTTATGATGTTTAGAGAAACCAGCAACGCTATAGAAAATGGTGGGTAATATTTCAATTTTCTATCCAAATTAAATTGTTTGTTTACGCGTTGATAATTTTAATGTATGCTAATTGTGCAATGTTATTTCTATGGTATTAAGAATGTTGCTTGAAGAGCATAAGGTATTTGTAAGGTATTTTACTAATATATTACGGAGAACGTCCTATAAAAATCTAATCTAAAAAATTTAATTAATTAATTTACATAATTTTCATGGTTTATTAAAAGAAATCTTGATTATTTCTGCTAAGCAGAAATTTTTAAAACATATTATAAGTTTATATTAATTTGAAATCAAACTTTTTAATGTATTTTATTATACATTTAACTCATGTAAATAGTGTTTTTAGTTTCTTCATTATTATAAATTGACAGAATGAGTACCAGCATTTGTAATCAATGTGTTAATTATATTCATCACTGTCAATTCCATCACTGTCATATAAAACATAGTGAATAAAAACGATACAATAATATGTCCATTGAAAATAATCACATTTTATTTCACTAAAATTTTTATTTTATTTCATATATAAAACCAACGTGTAATATTTAATTTCTTTGAGAAAATCAAATTCTCATTTACAAAGGATAAATTATTCTTTGCATAACATCATATTAACTCTGAAAGCGTAATGTAAACTTATGAATATTCATTGTGTTTAAACAGCTCAAATTATATTAACATGATGCTTACAATAGCCCTGTGGTATATATATAAGTTTTACTTAACAGCAGGTTCTACTCATAAACCATTAAAACCATTAGAATACTCAGCTCGGGTCACCACAGAGATTATATTTTATTATTTAAATTTACCTACTCTCGCCTATCACCAAAAGTTAATTTACTAACTTAAGTTAAAATATATAAACTATAATAAATATTAAAGAAGAAAAAAACTATAATAAAAATGTATTTTACTCAATGTATATTTTGTTCAATATTGTTGAGTCAACTTTTTATTGTTATATTATAACATACCAAAGATCAATAAGCATGACTATAAACTGTGGAAAAAAAAATTGTCTAACCAACTAAGTCAAATAGATTTCCTTATAGTTGACTGCACTAAATTTATCTCGGTTTGATAACTTTTTGTTTTCAAAGAGAGGGGCATTATAACCGATAAAAGCTATGATGTCATGGTAGAAAACTTATGTGCAACAGCAAAGAAGCAGCTAGATACTATAATATATAAGGGGGTTTGTAAGCAACGTGCTTGCTTCGCTCGTTGCCTCTCGTTAACATTACTTTTTTATGGATCCTCTAGCTAGTGTTTGTCATAACTCGGCTGGCGTCACCACTCCTTCTCTTCATGCTGCTGAGATGATTGCACTCCCTCTCTCCCCCCCCTCACTCATTTCAGTATCACACAACAGCAGATTGACGAACTAAAATGCTACCAAACTCGGGGACTAGCATGTAGCGTGCTTTTTGCTTGAAAATTAAGCTAATTATTTATTACTATAAAGCATATAGTATAACAAATACATGCTTACAGATAATATAATAATTATCTATATGATTATACATAATCTTTGTATTTATGATTGACTAATTATGTTAAAGAATATCATAACATATAGCGGTCAAGAATTTTCATTTTCATTATAAATCGCCACCTCAGAATGTAAAGTGCTCATATAAGTCCACACTTTTTTTTTTTTACATTTTTGAGATCTATTAAGATAAGATTTAGAGTTTATAAATTTTATTTTTACTTTCATGAAGTGATAAAAATTATAATTTTCATTTCTTATAAATAATTATTATACACGCAAAAATTACAATGACAATTAATTGACGAATAAACCCCTTCATACCAGCTGATCACTTCGTTCCATAGTACACTCATAAAAGTGCATATGGCTGCAAGAAAATAAAACTAAAATCTCTTTTTGTTTTAAAATTAATTAATTGATATTTTCCATTATGTTTATATATCTTTCATTAATTATTAATTTTTCTTTCTAAAAATGTAATTGTCACCACATTTTTAAAATGTGAAATAACCCGCATTTGTAAATTTATAATATTTTATAAAATAGAGGTATTTGAATCTTACCGGAGTGGAAACAGTCCGGTAAGATTCAAATACCTCTATTTTATAATGAACCCTCGTCAGAAAACCTTCTTTAATGATAATATTTTATATAAGCAGTATAAAAATTAATACTTTATTTTTAGTATATAATATATTATTATAAGAAAGAAGCATCATTGTTACTTTTTAGTTGGCATCATATTTAAAATAAATTTGATATTTTCAAGTCAATTGTATCTTTATCATTCCGTGAAAGATTTTCTTCTTCTTTTTTTTTTTTTTTTTTTTTTTTTTTTTTTTTTTTTTTTTTTCAATCTAAAATTTCTATCAATATGTTGTGTAAAAATATCAAGTTACTTTAACTTCAGCTTTGATTTTATTTACATCTCCTTTTTGTGTTCACTATCTTTTATCTTTTTTTCTTTTCCCTCTATGTAACATGAGAGGAAACAGGAGGTGGATTTTTTTTTAAGAGTTGGGGGGGTTCTAATCATTGAACTAACAAGAAAAACACGAAGAAATGAAGGAAAAAAAAGGAGATGTTAATTTTCAATTGTTTGCTTACGAGTTCTCTTCGAGTTTTTGTGCTAGCAAGGAGATTTAAAAAGAAAAATGAAGTTTCAATTGAAATCCATGTTGATCTTTTTGCTACTGTACTGTGCAAACTTGTACGTACAAGATTCGAAGAAAATTTTCAACTTGAACATGCAGTTTGCAAACTATTGTGACCTCATTCTCAATCACAGGTATATCCATATAAGGGATTGGTAATTAGGATTTATTACTATTTAGTTATGTTTCATGGTTTATCTTACAAACTATTAATTTTCCGAAACAATTTTAATTACTAGATGTAATATTATATGAATATCGGTCTCAATATAATTATTATGTTAACCACCAGATTGAAATAAATAAATAAATAAATAAATAAATAAATAAATAAATAAATAAATAAATAAATAAATAAATAAATAAATAAATAAATAAATAAATAAATAAATAAATAAATAAATAAATAAATAAATAAATAAATAAATAAATAAATAAATAAATAAATAAAAACGTATAAAATTAACACAGAATTTATATTATTTGTCATCATTTATGCTTAAAATAAGTCTTAAATAATTTCTACTTTTATGGTATTTAAAATAAATTTAGAAAATGCAATAATGTTGAAAGACTTAATTCGTTCAAATTCATATTCATTCTGGACTTAATTATATTTCTTTAATTGGTAACTAGTAATAGTTTATACCCAAATGTATGCAATATCATACTAATTGTAAAATGTACGCGTAAAATAACATTATTGTTAAATTAATTACGATATTTTCAGGAAAAAAATATTTTTCATACTTTAGACGATATATTATTTTCAATTTATGTTACGAAGCTCTGACACGAGCTTAAAATATATAAAGATTAGTGAAATAATAATCATATTTTTATACCAGTTAGAATTAGATACATCATTATTGGACTTAAGTTGAAAAGAAAAGAAAAATCTTGCAGAGTGCATGAAATGTCATTGATTGAGGAGAAGAAAGAGAAGTAGCGATAGTCATTTTTTTTCTTTCTTTCTAACTTCTTGAGCTATAGAGAAAAGTGTGAGAGGGGGAATTGTGGGTGGATGAGCGAGTTGATAAGTTGGTGTCGGTCGAAAGAGGAGCGCATTGACTCACAAAGCTGGCCACCACCACTCTGCCAGTCTGCTCTAACTCATCTACAAGAACGGGTCAGCTCTCGGGTCGCGTTAGCACGATCTATCCTCTATTGCCACTAGCACCGTTACTCTCTCTCTCTCTCGGCAATCCGTCCACACTCCCTGTCATGAGAAAATCGCTCCACCCAAAACTGATTATATTTATATCATCAAAAAAATAAAAATCATATTGATCGTTACTTCTGTCACACATAATGGAAAATCAGTGCGATGGAAAAAGTGTAGCAGCGTATAGTGAAATTGGAATTCTCGAAAGCTTTGAGGATTTCAATCTATATACTTAATATAATGCATAAAAAAAAAATGAACAAAATCTTATATTGCTAACAAAAATTCAAAAACCATTTCTTAATCTTTGCAAATTCTTTTGATAATTTTTGTTAATTACCTTTTTCATTTACTTAAATTTAATCCTAAAACAATAATACTCTAACATATTATGAACTCATATTTTATCATCATCATGAAGTAATTATGATCTTGTACCAATATTATAGTAAAAAATTATACAACATTATAATCAAATCGTCCTACATAAATTTGGTTTATAACATTTAATGCTATATAAATATATATTCCTTTTACAATTAATTAAATTTTTATACGTTGATAATAATAAAAATTAAGCGTAAATATAATAATATAGATACTATGTGTAAGGGAGCTTAAATGAGACAAATTTGAAGAACGTATTAGTGGGTCTCTTGGGCTGCGTGGAAGACGTACTCCCCTCCCCTCGTGCCGTGCGTCCCTCCTCTCTCCCCCCCCTCCAGCTAGCAGAGCGGTAGAAAGCTCCTTAATTAAGAAACTCTGATTTAAATTACTGAATCAAGTGGGCTGCAAAGAGAAAATGAAGAGAAAGAGGAGAAAACACCGAGATGAGACTCAGGAGAAAACGTTCAAAAAGTTTAACATCTAGTGATAATATTTCTAAAATGACTTTTCAAAAACATTACTTTTTTATGCTACATCATAATTAATAATTAACAATATTTATTATTTAATTTAAAATAAAAGTGTATTAATAAAAATTAAAAAGTAATAAAAAACTGTTCTATAAAAACACATAATATATTTTTTAATAAAAAAAATTCATCAAATTTATTTTAATATGTATATATTTTTTTAATTTATTAAATAATAATCTAGCAGCAAACAAATTCTGTGTTTTTTAAATATAGAGTCGCCGGATTATATTAAAATGATTCTTGTTTCGGTGGATGAGGAGGTTTTGGTGTAATTAATGCGCTAGGTGCCTGCGGTGTTGGGTGTGGGTGGAGAGATGGCTTCCCGCCTCTAATTCCGCCGCTACTTACCACTCTGTCTCTCGCCCCTCGTTGCCGCCGCGCGCTCCGCTCTCAATTAACATTCGTGTCGCGGCCCGCTGCTCACACGACCTCTTCCTCCTTCTTCTCTCCCCAGCTCTCATTACCTTCTCTTCATACACTCTTGCTTGGTTGGTGTCCCCAGCTCTCATTACCTTCTCTTCATACACTCTTGCTTGGTTGGTGGCATTGTGAAATTATACATCCTAAAATATAGGCAACCTGTAGTGCATAAGTATTTCAAATATTTTTTAACTGTACATGAAAAGTCATTAAATTATTATCTCTGAAAAATATTAACTATTATGTTGATATTGATGATGAAATTTATTTATATGGTCGTGAAGTTTGAACGGGTTGGTATGAAGAAAATGAGAGAGAGGAGAGAGAGAGAGAGAGAGAGAGAGAGAGAGAGAGAGAGAGAGAGAGAGAGAGAGAGAGAGAGAGAGAGAGAGAGAGAGAGAGAGAGAGAGAGAGAGAGAGAGAGAGAGAGAGAGAGTGAGAGAGAATGCGCACGCGAGGGGTGAAGGTACAGGAGGGTAGAGAGAAGGTTGGGGGAGTTGGGTTATACCGCTGCGATATGAGACAGCAGGCAGCGAAGGTGCGGGCGCGAGAGGCAGCAGCAGAGCACACCAGTAGAGCAGAGAGAAACGAGCAGCACTCGATATTAGGCCGCCGCGTATCATAGGAGAGGACTGCAGCGGCGGCAGCAGCAGTGGCAGGCAGGCAGCAGGCAGCTACAGGCAACAGGAGAGCGAGAGAGAGGCCCACAAGTCTACTGACTCTGATCGATGTACACCCTAGCCTTTCTCGTGCCACGTTGCCAAATCGTCGTTATACCCAAAATTTTATACGTAAAAATACTAGTGTTTTAATAATTATCATTGCCCAATCATAACTCTATTAGTTTTTTTTATATTTAAAAACAGTTTCTTTCGTAAAACTAGTTTATTTCAACTCGTAACGTTTTATAAATAAAGATAATGTTCAATATTTTTGTATTTATTGAAAATAATGTACAAATTCTAAAAACAATTTATTTATCATAATTCTTGTTTGCTTTTAGGACATTTATATATCGAATCGAATACTATAGCCTATTGTTTGATTTTTAAATAAAATATTGCATGAATGGGTCTATACATCTATTCTATTATAAATATAATCGAAGAAAACAGTTACATTCACAATTACTTAAAAAGTATTCAAACGAATATTATGCATTTAAATGGTGTGATTGAACTTAAAATAAAGCTCAAGTACGGAATAAAATTATATGTACAAAAACTTGTTGTATTTAAATTCAATATAATAACACTTTTGTTCACAATATAAATTGATACTAAAAATTAACACTCCTCTCTGTGCTTTTATTTCATCAGCACACGTTAACGCATACTTATAAAAAGCTTCTTATAATAAGTCGTTAATGTAAAAAGAAATAAAGATTTGTATGTAATTAACTGGTTCATTTACGATAATTAGGTTGTGTAATACTGGGAGCAGCTCGCGCACTTACCCCCGATCGTATATAACGCAGGGCCTATCGTGCGGTATGAGTAGCATGCGCTGGGGTTGCACAGGGGTTGGGGACCTGATTACTAAACATAGGAGGTAGTACAGTTCTCTTTATCTTTATATATTAGGAACCTACTATTTTTAGAAGAAAATGAATAAAAAAAAAAAGAATACGGAAATTTCATTCTGAAAAAAAAAAGTATTTTTATATAATTGTGTTTGTATACTAAATCTGTAGATTAAGTTGCTATTTATGTTAATAATTAAAATATACATAAATTTTAAAATGGTTTTGTCACATTAAACAGTAAAAATACTTAATATAGTCAACAAAACAGAAATAATTACCCTGTTTCTTGTAATTAGAATTCCTTCCGGTAGCAGTTCTGCAGTTAGTCTGGTCTCGACAGTACGGGGGGAGGGGGGCATTGAACGTAAGGGAGGCCACCGAGAGGGAGCGTTGTGCACCATTCGTCGAACACGCTGCCACGGAGGAGCGAAGAACACTTAAAATGTAAATTATCTTAGTGTTGAACCATGGCAAAAGCCACCAGACGACGCACTACTTCAGCTGTATTTTTACGCTCTCTTCTACAATACCCAATTTCCCAACCCAATATTAATACTTAAATAAAAACTTACAGTTAGTACAATATTTAAAGTAACTTTTATATAAATATACAAAAACGTGGAATGAAAGTTTTTGAAGATGGAGTTAAAAGTTATTTTACTCTGTAAATGTATATTATTTTCATTTTTTTTTTTTTTCAATTCTGTTTAATAAATACAACTTGAGAAATCCTGTAATAAAAAGGAGTCAATAACAAAGAACACAAATTTTAATTGTAATAATATGAATTTTCTTTTCTTTAATACACATTACATATAATATCGAAGCAATACAAACACATTATGATGTTAATGATTAAAATAAATAATATAATATTATAACATATATATCATATGTTATGAGCAATAATTATTTAATTTAATATTATTTTGAGAGATTCCATAATATTTCCACAAACAAAATGCCAAAGTTCTCCTCGGTTCAAGGCTAGTTTCCACTGCGGGCTGAGTTGTTACACAGCGCCGCGGGCGCGCTACTTGGAGATTAATTAGTGGGAGAGGGATGATGAGGGAGTCCTTCTGTATAATAACCGGCGGAAACATCGATCTTACACCAAATTTTACCAAAACATATTTCTTTCTACTTTGACGATTATAACGTATTATTATAACCTTTATATTCTATTTGCCTAATTGGCACATGTAATAATCTTCAATTATACCGCATTTTCTTGCATAAGGTAAAATTAAATATTATAATAGTTGTTTTATTTGTTTAAAAAATCATAAATTAAATTTATAAATTTAATAATTTATAATTTATGATTTTTTAAACAAATAAAACAACTATTATAATATTTAATTTTACCTTATGCAAGAAAATGCGGTATAATTGAAGATTATTACATGTGCCAATTAGGCAAATAGAATATAAAGGTTATAATAATACGTTATAATATATATAATACGTTATATATATATATATATATATATATATATCTTGGGTTCGGGATTTTTAGAAGCATAAATATATATATATATATACATCACGCAAAAATATTTATTTCAGAATTTCAGAGCTTAAAGCTGCCATTCATTATTTCTTCACTAAAAATCGTAAGTACTCAAAATTCTGTGCCTAATAAGAATACAACAAGTTGCTTATTCATCTCCACGGGCAACGTGAGCTGTTATATCTTGTTGCATAGTTACCAACCATGCAGGTAAATATGTTTGAGATAGGTCCTCATCGCGCGAAGCCATCTAATGCAAAAAATGTGGAATATTTTCCCGATGAAAGAAAGAAAGAGGGGGGAAAGGGTGGATGGAGAGATCAAGCGATGGAGAGAGAGAGAGAGAGAAGAGGAGGAGGAGGAGGGAGGGTGGAGGTATATACTTCTCACCATTGTGGGCTCCACATTTTCCATCACGGTCTGCTTCGTTCGACCATTATGCCCTGCTTAGTCTGGACAGTAGAACACATTTCATTCAGGTGAACCTGCCAAAGAAGATTTGAGAAGCTTATATAATACACCAAGTTTGTTCCATTGTGAATAGAAGCATGCTATGAAAACTGTTAGTAGCATTTATAGTTCAAACCCAATATTCATACACACATAATAATACTACGTTGTCTATGTTTGTATACACGTTTACATATATTATCATTTATCATTTAATAAAATAATATTTTTATTCATAAAATGGTTATTAATAAATGAAAATAAAACATGAAAATGAGGTTTATATCATGTGTATTAAACAAACGGTCAAAATCAATAACGTGTCATAAATTTATGATTTTTGTAGTGGATTGATAAATTTTTCCTACGGAATCGAATCCATCTTAAAACCACTGCCAGGACTAGCCGTAGCAATATCTGTCAAACTTACTCCCACTCTTAGATGTATCAGTAAAACAGAAGAGTGCGTGCAAATAATAAAAAAAAAAAAGCACTAGCCCCAAACTTGAATGAAAACTCGAACACTGTAAAAGCCACCAGCACCTGAGAGCAAACTCGAGCTTCCCGAACGATAGCCAAGCACGCATTCACTGGTGCTAGCTTAAATAAATATTTCGTCCAATTTTCTTACATATTTTCACACTTGGATCAGGTTGTACGTATGGATGCAAATTGTTTGTGTGAAGCCTGAAAATCCCCGTTTTACTGGACGCGTGAGAATCTTCCCATTTGGCGCTCAGTCGGTATAGCTCGCATTCAGCATGAAATGATCCCGCGGCTGGCTTGTTTGCGCGTGCATGCGTGCCACGTTGTGCCACCAATGTATATATACACACGAGTGGGCGTGATGAGACACGGTACTGTGGGGCTTTACCATCGCAACGACCAGAAGGATTAAAATGCTTTTCACTACTGCTACATACCACATATATTATAAAACACATATTTTCCCTTGTAAATATAAAATTACATAGAATTAATTTCTCTCACTTTTTTTAATATGTTTGAAAAATTAATATATTATTTTAATTTTTTAAGGTCAATATTATTATAAAAATACATTCTAGAACTTTTTACATATTTTTTTTTATAATTACGTTGATATGAAGCTTTTAATTAATTTTGTTTACAATTTTTTTAAGTAATAAATAAATAAATATGTATTTATACAGTAATGAAAATATATATTTATTCAAAAAGTTGTATTTTTTTACTACATATACATTTGTACCATCACAATGTTATTTGTATGCCAATTTTTGTTGTTATAACTTATATAATATATAACCTACACAATAATAATATTATATTATATCCAGAAATGAAATATATTGTTGTTTTTTTTTACTGTATTATCTAATATTAATATTATTTTAATTTTTTTTAATACTACCATAGTCTGATCTCAAAAATATATAACTACATTTTTTTTTCCCCACTTACTTTTTCATCAGCCTCGTAACTCGAACGTTAAGACTGTTACGTAAGGGTGTGGGAGGGGCCCACCTGGTGGTAAGGATTATAGCAAACCCTCGGTTGGGGCCACAAAAAGTAACGCTCGAGGCGGAGGTGGTGGTAGTCAGTTAGTGACGTTGTAGCGGCGGGGATGCCCCGGGGCGCAAGACCATTAGGCTGAGTGGCCGTCGGTCGGGGCCTGCAGAGTAGCAGTAGCGACTATATAGCGAGACTCCACCGCCGCCGCCTCAGCTCTGAGAGCTTGTATTGCACTGTTTATTGTTCCGGGGGTGCCAAGTATTAGCACTTTCTCTTACAACGGACCCCCTACACTTAACACTTCCTCTTTCTCTCTTTTATATATATACTTTCCAATGACTCTTAGTAAATATTGAGTGTCTATTACCAATCAAAGTATATACTTTTAACACTTCAGTATCAAACACAAACTATATAATATGATAAAAATATAGTTTTCTATTAAATTTAATATATAAATTTCTTATTAGTTTTTTTTATAACATATTAGTAATGATATACTACACACAGACAGTAATTGATGGGGAAAGCTATAACATAGAGAAGTAAAATATACTTGAGCACATTAGTGAAATTTTTGTTACCATTATTGAATAATATCTCATTACATACACCATAATTTATTTTTAAAAGTTGAATAATTAGTGTTTAAGTGAAGATAAGTATAAAATTATAAAATTAAAGAAATTAAGCGTTGCCGCCATTTTAAACAAAAATATCCTGTGAGGTAGGCATTTTTCTTCGCACCAAAGTACAACAAGTTGCGTTAATTCAGGGGTTTCCCCAAATGAACTGCACGACATTTACTATCCCCGAAATGTTAATATATAAATGTGGGCGTCAATACACTTGATGAAAACTCCATATTGACTTGAGAGGTTAACATAGCTACTCCACGTGGCATGGTGCTGAATGAATCTTCAAATTAGCGTGAGGTTACGATATACTTTATCACTTAAATTGTAGTATTTTATATATATGAAATTACAGAAGCAATTCTTTTAAAAATATAATTATATTATACAGAAAGTAAAATGTTTATTTTATGTAATCAAAAACTAAATTTTATGCAAGGAATATACTATTAAAATGTTGTGTATATACAACGGATAAAATATGTAAGATGATCTCTTTGAAAAATCCTTTCTGTTTTATAACTCAAGATACAAACTTTTAATATGCATAAAAAAAAAAGTTGAAAAAAGTTTTGGTTTAAAAGAAATATTTTTTCCTCCCTATGAACATCTAGGATGAACCACAAAGTATAAACCAAAAACATCATATATAGCATAAGAGAGAGAGGGGGGAGGGGGGGGGCGAGAGAAATCAACTTGTGTGTGCACAGCAAGTTACCTCGCAGAGTGCTTAGATCCGCTACTCTTCTACAGCAGCCGGCAGCCGCCTCCTTGGCTCAATTCGGCGTTACATCAAAGACATTCTTTATTGTGTTTTTCCATCGTAACAGCAGCAGCCCAGCTTTCTACTCCCCCGAAACCCCTTTGAGGCTGTACACACTAGTATACTGTCACGTGGTTTGTTTTGCCCCCCGGTTATTGGCTTTATAGACTCTAAGAAGAGAGCTTATTGGATAGTTCTCATCTTCATTAACTCAGTCTTATCTCTTTTAAATAAGAAAGAAAAGATAATTAAGAATGTAAAAAAAAATCTGACATTTTAGTTCAAATGCATAATGAGCTTTTGTATAGCTTGCTCTATTCTATATTATTTTATACATTAATTATCAACCCCCCTTCAAAATTCCTCTCATATATATAATATATATATATATTCAATAACAATACATTTTCTTTATAAATTTACGACTATATAATGCAATAATATTTTAACAAATTATACCTTTCTTACTTTCAATAGTTTTTTTTTGTTGACAACTTAAATACTGTAGCCTCAATTATCATTACTATTTTTTTGTGTGACGTGTTGCACCTAGGGTGTGAATCTTGTGATCCATTACGCTTTTCGATCGTCATCTGCAGGCTGCACGCGGTCTGCCTGACTGCTACGACGGAAACGGTTTACTCGACCGAGAGTATCTTTCAGTGTTCACCACCCGCCACAGCAGTCAGCAGTGGTGGTAGTGGTGGTGGCGACGACGGCTCAAATCCGAGAGCCATTAGTGCTAGGAGGAGGTTCGGGAGTTCAAAGAGTAGAGGAGTCTCACCATGCCAAAGAGACGAGAAAAGGGAGAGCTTTGCAGCTAACTGAACAGGCAGCAGGCAAGCAACTGACTACTACTGCTTTGCTTCTACGTGTTACACTGATGCGACTGAATGGATTTTGATACTCTTTATATCTGTTTCAGCTTCTATATATATTATATACATAGTATATAACTATACAGCTTTGAATAACTTCACTCTGACAATCATCTTACAAGTTAATTCTATTTAAGTTTATCAATAAAACAAAAGAAAAAAGTTTGATTGAACTCAAATTAAAACTATACATAACACAGCTTTTTTTTTATAAGCAGTTTACAACAATTAACTATAATAAATTAAAAACGTTATCAGAAAAAAATTATCATACTATTTTTTTTTGTTTGTTTGGCACTAAACAATTTTAAGTAATAAGATTTCATAAAATTGATATAAAATAGCAGAGCTATAGATAAATAAAAATAAATAAATAAATAAATAGTATTTTTATTTAGCAAAAAAGCTAATACAGACATGTTGTTAATGTTAATACATCAATCATCAGAAGTCGTTTTCACATTAAATATTATACCAACATATTATTACAAAAACAAAATAACTTTATTAATATTATATAATATCATTAATTCATTATCATAAAAATAAACAAAGTCTCCAAATATTAATAATATTTCTTTTTTAAGTACATAGATTTTATAACTTTTATACATTCACGCTTAAAACATTTAACATCATTATTCATTTTAATATTTCGAGGTAGTGTATTGTATAATTTAAACCCACTAACCAAAATTGATTTCTGAAAGAAATTTTTGTTTTGTTTCTCTAAATGCAAATGATTTGCAGTTCTTGTATTACATCCATCTAATTCATTATTATACGTAATGTTATTACACAAATAACTGGGAGCTTTTTTGTTGACGATCTTATGGATAAGGATAAGTACATTAACAGCAATTCTTTGTCTTATTGACATCCAACACAACACATTTAGCATATCATTTATTGGTGTTAATTTATGGCATTGCAGTATTACTCTCATAGCTTTATTTTGTAATTTTTGCAACTGTTTTATATTTTCTTCAGTCGTGCTCCATAAGATGCTTGAACAGTACTCGAAATGGGGGGATATTATTGTTTTGTAGATAGCTCTAAAGGCTCTTACGTATGTTGTACTACATATATATAAAAATATAGGAATTACAAAGGGCACTAAAATACATTATTACGATCACACTATGTCAATGCCTTTATTTTATTTCCTTTAAAGCTTATCACAATGACTTAATAGACTTATTAGCTAACGTGACATAAATATAATATCATATATAGTATATTTATTTATATAACAATACATAATACATATATAAATGTTAGTAACAATCTGAAAGGACAATAAAAATATTAAAAAAATAATGTCATTCACATGCAATACTCATGAGAGACATAATATTTAAGTATTAAGAAAATAAGAGAGGGGTGGAAAAAAAAAACATAGACTGGATTGATGCAGTAATATTTTAGTGCGACGGTCGCGACTTGGATCACGCGAGACTCGCATGTAGCGGGACTGACACATGTCACGCGGGTATTCTTGAGACTCTCCTTCCCCTCATCTCCCTAATGGCATCCAGGTTGCCTTGCTTGGCTCGCTCGCTCGTATGTACATAAGCACGTGCCAAGCAGCTAGACTTTGGTCCTTGAAACGTCGTACAGAGAACACAATCTCAATCGTTGCTGTAAAAATATTGTAATATAACACCTATGGAGTTTTAGATCCGCAGGGTTACAGTATAGTTGCTTCCGAGAGTTTACTCAAGGCGGTTTCACGAGAGAGAGGGCTCACAAGCAGCCAGTCTTTCCTCGCTACGTCAATTTGAATGAAAATCTGCGAATCTACTCGTACACGCATTTTATTTTTTAGTTAATATTTTTTTTCTGAAATTATATCAATAATAAATAATGAAGCAATTTATTATTTTTCAGCCTAGTTGTTTAACAATACTGCATCTTGTGCATAAAACTATCATTATGATGCAAAAAAACTCTAACTTCAATAATCAAAAATAATTAAACGATGTTAAATATTTCGTATTATAACATTTATAACACATGCAATGCATAAATGGAGGGAGAGAGAGAGAAAAAAAAAATCAACTTCTTTGTGCACAGTAAGTTACGTCGTAGAGTGCAAAGTAAGGAATAAGTACATTATTAAAGTAGAGTACTATTTTTTTTTTAAAGTTAAGTTGATATTCACCAAAATTACTATATGTATAATCTAGACTATAACCGTATTATTTAATAAAATCTAAGAAATTCTATATCTTGCAACGTCACTTCAGAAAATAAATCCTAAAGTGCGATTACAGGAAAGAACGTCCTTAATTGATTTCATCAAAAGCTATTCTGGTGAGCTATCAATTAAAAATATTTTTTGGGTTCTATATGCCACAATCTATAAACCGAAATGAGTTTTCGGTAACTTTTTTTCCCTTTGTTTCTTTTGGAAAGTAGCATGAATTTTCTTACCTACTAACAACTTAATTACTAACAACTTACTAACAAAATGGAATAGAGTTTAAAGATATATAACACAAAAATATTTTATACTTTAAGTTGAGTAAATCGGATGTTATTGTTAATATGGGTGGTATTCACGAAGAGTTAAGGAGCGTTTTAGGGAGAGATATTTTAAGAAGCGTTTTTTATACCAGGTAACAGGTATAAAAAACGCTTCTTAAAATTTCTCTCCCTAAAACGCTCCTTAACTCTTCGTGAATACCACCCTAATAATTATTAATAATAAAATTGTATATTGGGTTCAAGATGACATGTTTGGAAGGGATGAAAATAACCCAATTGGTGGCTGCAAAAGGCAAATGCATTCTGTATATATATATATATATATATATATATATATATATATATATATATATATATATATATATATATATATATATATATACAGAGTGTTCCACAATTCGTGTCCCAAATGTAACTCGTAAAATGGAATTGCAAAAGTGCTCGTAGAAACTTCAAATTTCGTACAGTGGTAGTCGAGGGTCCTTTGTTTTGTGTTCTGGCAGTGAAAATTTTTTCCCACCCTTATTTCACCCCTTCTGGGGGTTGCGTTCCCGTTCTTTATCAAAACCTTATGGGCTTACAATGTTAATGAAAATCAAATAAAAAAATTTTCGAATTTCAGTCTGAAAATTTCCAACTAGGGGTTTTCGAGTATGAGAAAAACAGTGGTGACCTTAATTTTTTTCTGCCATTGACCCTTCACCCCTCGCAGGGTGAAGGGTCAATGTTTTTTCTAGGGGGTGAAGGACCCCTAGAATGACTTTTTTTTTTAATTCTCCGAATTTGTTGAAATTGATATGATTTTATGGGTTATCGACGATGACAAAACCCATGAAAACACTTGCGAGTTGATAAAATTGACCCTTGACCCTCGCAGGGGTCAGTAGTGACCCCTGGAATGACTTTTTTAAAATTCTCCGTTTTCATTGAAATTGATATGCCTCTATGGGTTGTCGAGGATGACAAACCCCATGAAAATACCTGCGAATTGATAAAATTGATCCTTGACCCTCGTAGGGGTCAGTAGTGACCCCTAGAATGACCTTTTTAAAATTCTCCGAATTTGTTGAAATTGATATGCCTGTATGGGTTGTCGAGGTTGAAAAAACCCATGAAAATACTTACGAATTGATAAAATTGACCCTTGACCCTCGTAGGGGTCAGTGGTGACCCTTGACAGGATATTTTTAAAACTCTCCGAATTTGTTGAAATTGATATACCTCGATGGGTTGTCGAAGACGAGAAAGCTAATGAAAACACTTGCGAGTAAATTAAAATAATTATTGACCTAGAAGGGGTCACTGCATGGTGAGCCTTGAAATTAATTTTTTCACATTCTCTCAATTTCATTGAATATGGTATGCATCTATCGGTTATTAAGAATGGAAAAACCCATGAAAATATTTGCAAATTCATCAAATTTATTGTTGACCTCGCATACTCTGAAACCTTTAAATACGAATTTTGGTGGTTTGGTGGAGATCGGTAACAAAATCTATCAGATCAACTGAATTTAACATGGAAATCCCACAAGGAAGAAATGTAAATCATGAATCCATGCACCCGTCAAACAGTTGAGAGAATATATATATATTTTTTTTAAAGAAACAAAAATATCCTTGAAACTTACAACCCTTGTCTTTCTGTGCGCCAAATTTCAACTTTCCAACTGAAGTCGTATACCACTGAAAATTTAGCACAAAATTAATCGAACCCCATATGTAACAGTGGCTGAGTCAGTATTCTCCAATTGTGACTGGCCCACTTAAATTTTTTTAATAATGATATTAATAAAACAATAATTCAAAATTTATTCAAAATCTAGAGGCCATACCAGTGACCCATGCGGATTAATTAACGAATTATGTAAACCAACTTGAAAACATCTTCATTAATTTTATCTGCCTCAACAACCCATAGAGGCATATCAAATTCGATGAAATTGAGAAAATTCGGAAAAATTAATTTCAAGGGTCACCAGTGGCCCCTGCGAGGACAACAATAATTTTGATGAATTTGCAAATGTTTTCATGGGTTTTTCCATTCTCAATAACCGATAGATGCATATCAAATTCAATGAAATGGAGAGAATGTGGAAAAATGAATTTCAAGGCTCACCATGCAGTGACCCCTGCGAGATCGATCAATAATTATTTTAATTTACTCGCAAGTGTTTTCATTAGCTTTCTCATCCTCGATAACTCATAGAAGTATATCAATTTCAACTAAATCGGAAAATTTTAAAAAGGTCATTCTAGGGGACACCACTGACCCTGACAAGCGGTCAAGGGTCAATTTTATTAATTCGCAAGTATTTTTATGGGTTTTGTCATCCTTGAAAACCCATAGTGGCACATCAATTTCAACAAATTTGGAGAATTTTAAAAAGATCCTATCAAGGGTCACCACTGACCCCTACGAGGGTCAAGGGTCAATTTTATCAATTCGAAAGTATTTCCATGGGTTTTGTCAACCTCGACAACCCATAGAGGCATATCAATTTCAAAAAATTCGGAGAAATTTTAAAAAAGATCCTTCCAAGGGTCACCACTGATCCCTACGAGGGTCAAGGGTAAATTTGATCAATTTCCAGGTATTTTCATGGGTTTTTTTAACCTCGACAACCCATAGAGGCATATCAATTTCAACTTATTTGGAGAATTTTAAAAATATCCTATCAAGGGTCACCACTGACCCCTACGAGGGACAAGGGTCAATTTTATCAATTCGAAAGTATTTTCATGGGTTTTGTCAACCTCGACAACCCATAGAGGCATATCAATTTCAACTTATTTGGAGAATTTTAAAAATATCCTATCAAGGGTCACCACTGACCCCTACGAGGGTCAAGGGTCAATTTTATCAATTTGAAAGTATTTTCATGGGTTTTGTCAACCTCGACAACCCATAGAGGCATATTAATTTCAACAAATTCGGAGAATTTTAAAAAATATCCTTCCAAGGGTCACCACTGACCCCTACGAGGGTCAAGGGTCAATTTTATCAATTCGCAGATATTTTCATGGGTGTCTGTCAACCTCGACAACCCATAGAGGTATATCAATTTCAACAAATTCGGAGAGTTTTAAAAATATCCTGTCAAGGGTCACCACTGACCCCTACGAGGGTCAAGGGTCAATTTTATCAATTCGTAAGTATTTTCATGGGTTTTTTCAACCTCGACAACCCATACAGGCATATCAATTTCAACAAATTCGGAGAATTTTAAAAAGGTCATTCTAGGGGTCACTACTGACCCCTACGAGGGTCAAGGATCAATTTTATCAATTCGCAGGTATTTTCATGGGGTTTGTCATCCTCGACAACCCATAGAGGCATATCAATTTCAAGGAAAACGGAGAATTTTAAAAAAGTCATTCCAGGGGTCACTACTGACCCCTGCGAGGGTCAAGGGTCAATTTTATCAACTCGCAAGTGTTTTCATGGGTTTTGTCATCGTCGATAACCCATAAAATCATATCAATTTCAACAAATTCGGAGAATTAAAAAAAAAAGTCATTCTAGGGGTCAACATTGACCCCTGCGAGGGGTGAAGGGTCAATGGCAGAAAAAAATTAAGGTCACCACTGTTTTTCTCATACTCGAAAACCCCTAGTTGGAAATTTTCAGACTGAAATTCGAAAATTTTTTTATTTGATTTTCATTAACATTGTAAGCCCATAAGGTTTTGATAAAGAACGGGAACGCAACCCCCAGAAGGGGTGAAATAAGGGTGGGAAAAAATTTTCACTGCCAGAACACAAAACAAAGGACCCTCGACTACCACTGTACGAAATTTGAAGTTTCTACGAGCACTTTTGCAATTCCATTTTACGAGTTACATTTGGGACACGAATTGTGGAACACTCTGTATATATACAATATACATAATAATATATATAATGTGAATAACCACCATGAAGCCCAATGTTAAATACCACCCTTCATCGGCACTTTGGGATTTTTTCTAAAGTAATTATGCAAGATAGATTTTTGTGTTTAGTTTTCAACAGGTGATATATTATGGAGGAACACATCTAGTATTTTTTTTTTTTTAATACTAAATTAACTTAAAAAAACTTTTCAACTCTACTATAATATAATTATTCTAAATTAAATTTTGTAATTGAAATTGAATAAATAATAGAAGGTGATGAAATGATGCTCTGCTGTCACACTTGAGGCCTGGGTTTGTCTTCAGGTGCCTGTGAGCGTCTATGCATGTATTAGTTGGGTGAAATAATAAATAAATAAATAAATAAATAAATAAATAAATAAATAAATAAATAAATAAATAAATAAATAAATAAATAAATAAATAAATAAATAAATAAATAAATAAATAAATAAATAAATAAATAAATAAATAAATATATAAATAAATAAATAAATAATATACAAACTGCTGCTTTGTATTGTTGGCTTGTCGAGCGCTCAGAGCTTGCTTTGCTTGCTTTCTTTTCTTTTTTTGTACTGTATGTATTCTGCTTCGTTCTTAGGATTCATAAATAGTAATAGTTCATATTGGTCTGAGACCATGCAATGAATGGTCTGGCAAGTACTTAGAAGTGGTGATGGTTAGTAATGTGGGTGCAGTTCACCAATTGATATATAAACGGCCTTACAAGTATCTTTATTATTATAAATATATCGGACGTTAATAAGCTGAATTTTGTATTAATTGGATATATTAACTGTTTTCATCAACAAGTTAGGTAATTATAAAAATGTATCGAAAAATGATACACAATTTCTCACTGCTAACTTGATTTTATTATTGCAATTAACGTATTATTCAATTGAAATAATATTGAATCTTTAAATTTTAAACATTAAAATTTTTGTACATAATTATTAGTATGAT